>JAYDZE010101708.1:0-24102 GCA_034509125.1 Monilaria moniliformis
TGTCCAAAAGTCTGGAAGACAAGGAATCATCTGTCAAAACAGCAGCAATAACAAACCTGAGAACTTTGGCACGCTATCCAAATTGCTAGAATGTCAAAGCTTGCATCATAACCTTACAGGTTTGGAACAAATTACACCTTCCTCTTGCTCCACAGAACCACAAGAAATAAAGAATAAAAAAACTTTGGGAATGAAGATGATTGATAAAGTTAAGGAAAGAATACTTACAAGCAGAATCCTAAGCTTTGCTTTGTCATCATTGTCTTTCCTATCACGGTCATAAGTAACAATAGTCATCTCCGCCTCGTATCCCTTATTCTTACCAGACAGTGTCTCAATCTGTTTCAAGTAGCAAATTGTTAAGAGATAAGCCCATACTTTTAGGTCCAGATTATTCATCACAATCGAAATATAGTATAAACTAAGAACATGATACCCACCGAGAGTTTATCTGGGTGGCGATGAACCAATGATTTGACTTCCTCCAGTAGAGCTCCACTGCAAAGAATAAAAATGTACCCCATATTACGATTCATGATTTATGTGAAAAATAATTGATGTGGATAGACATAAATTAGTTTCTTTAGCTCTCGGCCTCCCTCCAGCAATCTGAACACTATACCAGTAGATTGACTGTTTCATTACCACCGAAGCTCTCTATTTAGAACTTCAGCCTCGATATCTTTGCTATTCAAGGCAATTCATATTCACATTAATACGCTATAAGACCATATAATCATTAACTGAGACAAAAATGAATAGTAGTTACAAAAAGTCCAAACAAGGCAAACTCAGAGCAGTCAACGGTCGAAGCAACATTAGTTGAACTATTCTTTCCTAAGATTAATCGTAACTCATGCATTGCCGCACAAATCACAAAAGCAAACTAAGAAAAACACATTACAGTTATAGATCCAATTACACGACCAAATTCTTCAAAAAATAAACGCAACAAATTACCTAGTATGGTAAAGATCGTGATTGATGGGGGTGATATCAGCATCCTTTGTGCCATTAGATTTTCCATGAGCAGAAGGAAAACGATCGGCCAACACCACTAGACACGTTACAATCAGGATATTTGCGAGGGGATTCAGGCTACGGCGAATTCCCATTTATAACCGGCGATCTAAAACGATGAAAATGCAGAAATCCTGCTTCACTTTCATCTCATCGTTCCGACAAAATTTTGCGTACGCAGCTGCGATCAGTTGGAGCGGTGGAATTCGAAGTCGTCGACGGATTAGAGGAAGACGCCGTCGTCGAATGGATTTTTACCGGCTATGATTCAGCCGATTGCGCTTTATAGCATGTGCGCGTGCGAAAATCCATTTTGTTAATGTCTAACGATTTGGTGACTTTGTTCGAATCGGACGGTTGTGAGCTGGCAGAAGGGAGTGATGATTGGCGGTGGTCAGACCAGTAATAAATGAACATACATGTCTAGCCTACGCGGCTTCTTGTTTATTAATTATTTTATTTTATTATTATTTAAATTTTTTCAGGCAAAAGAAAAATTAGGGAAACTCCTTGCGATTTGGCAAGTTTTCCAAAAGACTCACAAGTTCACGTAAAAAATGATTATCGGGGATTGGGTCTCAATTTAAATTCATTACTAATTCATAATTTAAGCGATCTATTTTTTTTCGATGGAAAAAATAATGGCAACATTAGGAATATGGGATGAGGGGAAGATAACTTCGATATCGACGCCATTTTCCTACAAGTTGCCGGGAAGTTGAAGAAGTGAAGACAAATTCCTGGAGCGGGACAAGCGACGAGCCTCTACTTTTATCTGTTACAGGCTCGTCCAATTCACAGGGCCAATCTGCCGGAGTTCAGGATGTCCACACGCACTTCAAGTCCCAAAACAAGGCCATCCTAAAAAGGATGGGAGAATTGGATATGTGCCATCGGGATGAGATGGCAGCAGCGACTGCTCGAGCTACAACGACGGATAAGCAAGCTGCAACGGTGAAGGAGGTGAAGCGTCTCTTCGAGCAGAAAGAAGTAGATTATTAGGATCAAAACTTTCGATTGTAAATAAATAATATCTTATTAAATTTAAAATGTTATTTTATTTAATTTTAAATATTAATTTCAAATAAAATCATTAATATTTTAAAAAAATAAATATGCATTTTTGTAATATATTAATACTTATCGAGCACCAACCGTGCTTGGTAACATATATAATATATAAATCGGATGCAGTGCTCGGTAACATGACTTCATTTTATCGTTCGATAATTGTCGTTGTTTACCGAGCACAAGTAAGTGATCAGTAATATTGTGACTTGTTGCTCGGTAAAATAGCGACGAACGTAATACCGATCATTCTTTGTTCTGGATAAGTGCTTAGTAATTCCATTTTACCGAACATGTGGTGCCATGAACGCCCTTTTTTTAGTGCAAAATATCGAAATCAAAATTTAAAATCTATTCATGAATTATTAATATTATTGTTACACGGAACTTAATATATTTTAGGGGAACCATATAATGCAAATTGTGTCAATTGATTTTTTGAATGTAAATGGTGATCGATCTTATTTTGTCGGGTTTATAAGATTCGGGATGGACTAGGAATTTTAAAGGTTGCACACAAGATTTTACGTGGTTCGATCGTAATTGATCTACGACCACGGCTCAAATCGCTTGAATATTGTATTACTGCTGTGTATTACAAAGATAGGGTGTCCAATCCCTTTTCCCTCTAGCACTATCCCTATTTATAGTATTACATAGGCCGCTGCCTGAATTAATGAGTCATTAAAGTGACTCGGCGGTTATAGAGATCGTGGGGGCGGTTTCCGGGATCATGGCTGGCGGTTAGGGAGTAGTGGAGGTAGTGGGCGGCTGTAGCCGAGCTTCTACCTTCCTTGGTGCTGAGCTGCATGTCTTCGATCTGGGCTCCCTTGGCGCCGAGCTGTTGGCTTCTGGTCTGAGGTCCTTTATAGCCGAGCTGTTGGCTTATGGGCTGGCCTGGACTTCTGATGGGCCGAACTTGTCGTCTTTGGGCTGAACTTCTGGTGGGCCGGGCTGCATATCCTTTCACAGGTCATCGCCCGTCGTTGCGCCGGCACCGGCGGCGTCCGCTTCTTTTGGGGGGTTTTCCACAAAATCGTCGTGTTTATTTTATATAGCTTTTGGGGTTTCTTGAGGACCTGGAAGCGGCGGTCGAGATCTGGGTCGACGGCAACAGCGGAGCTGCGTGCCGTGTAGGAGTTTACGCTAAGTTTCAGAAGCACGTCGTCGTGCGATATTTATATTTTAAAGTCAATTGCACTAACACGTCTGGAATGGACAATAAACAATGAACAATTAGAGAATCACTGCATACTTATTCAAGGCCTCAAGCAGAAGTTGGGAATGTCTTAATTTTTCGATTATGTAATTTTTCTAATTCTAGTTTTTTTAACTATGTAATTTAAGAATTTTAATTTATGTAATTTTTCTATTTCATTATGTAATTTTAATATTTTAATGAAATTTCTTATTTTAAAATTATTCGCAAATTAATATTAACTTAGGCCCAGTTGGTACCAATGTTAGAGGCCATGTTAGGATAAATATCCTAGCCCAACAGTGTTGTTTGGGTGTTTGGTAGCCATGTTAAATTTTATCTCGGCCAGTTGGGCCGAGGCTTTATTATCGTGGCCCGCCACCAAACTCGCTAGAAACTGCGTTGTCCTCACTGCTGCCCTCAGTTTCTGAATCGCACCAAAATGGTGCGATTAAACACTGTTTACCCACGATATCTTATTCTACCCTCTCTCATTCTTCACCCCCTTCACCCTCTGATCTCTGAGCACTGCGCTGTCACCGTCGCCAAGATCTATCTTTTCTTCTCTCTCGCGACAGAGCCGACGGTTTGGGTTCGATTTAGGTTCTTGATTTGGGCGTGAGACTTGGTCTCGATTTGGGTTCGATTTTTGGGGCTGAATTTGTTCTTCGATTTGGGCTATGATGAACGCTTCTTGGTCGAAGCTTGACTTCGATTTTTTTAAATTAGGTTCGATAGTCGTCGCGTGGCGGGGCAAACCCAGACGGGAAAATTGTTGCAACTGGGTTTGCAGCCCCCGACGGTAACTCACTCCCTGGATTTGATTTGTATTTGGTCTGAGCCACGTCCTTGATTTAGGTTTGTTTTCGATTTCGTTATTTGTTCTTCATTTTGGGTTTGATTGGCTTCGTGATTTAGATTCTTGATTTGGGTTCGATTTAGTTTTTGTTCTTCGTTTTAGGTTCAATTTGGGCGTGAGACTTGGTCTTGATTTGGGTTTAATTTCGTGTTGGATTTTTGGGACTGAATCTGTTTTTCGCTTTGGGTTCTTCAATTTGGGTTCTTGATTTGCGTTTAATTTTGTGTTTTCGTTTTTCATTTTGGGTTGCGTTCGAAGCGTTTTTTCTGGTTTTGGTTCCGATTTCATTTCGAAGGTAGGCGGCGGCAGATCATAGCGTCGGCGACGGCGTCAAATTCTGGGTTGTTCTTCATTTTTTGGTTTAATTATGAATTAATTACAATTAATTTGGTTTCATTCATTTTTGGTTTAATAATGCATTAATTACAATTAATTCATTTTTGGTTTACTATTAATAAGTTATTTATATGGCCGATTAATTATTGGAACAATAATTTTGTTTAAAATTGGTTTCATACATTTTCGTTTGACTATTAATCACTAATTAATTATTAACTAATAATTTATTAAAAAATTATTCCATCAGCAAAATTAATAAATAAATATATTTAATCATCAATTTGCTTAATAATTAATTATAGCAAGGATTAATTAATTCTTGATTATTCACTAAATTAATTTATTTGATTAATCTTGTTATTAATTAACAATTTAATTAATTAGCTAAATTTGTTAGTAAAGCATGGTTAATCCTCATTTAATCATTATTAAAATTTAAAACAAATTCATATTTTGACAAAAGGTAAAATAGTCATTTTACATCTTATATTCTTATCTATAATATTATCTAACCTACCAAACATCACATTTATTTTTATTTTACCTACTAAACAATAATATTAAATCATTAAGGGCATGTTATTGTGGGTGTTAAAAATTAAAGGAAAAAGTAAGTGTGAAGCCCATGAATAGTATAAAGGAAGGGCAAAATGAGGTCAATTGTTGTGGATGCCCTTAATCTATTTTCCAAGAGTGGTCTAGTTCAAAACTTTATTTATTATAATTTGGAATAAATTCCAAACCAATCGGACTTCTATGTAATAAAATCTTTTATGAACACCTATTGGGGATATTATCAACTCGATAATCCCAAGACACGATTCTATATAATAACAATGCTAGCACTCTTAAACATTAATTAACATTGCCCAAGATATTAGGAATTACTTTGGGTTATGAAAAACCAACACCTATTGATAAATCAAAGCAATGCATAATCAATATCTTATGCTCAATGTTACTTATATAGATTAAGAAATGAACAATCGTCGAAACCTTGTACTTCATTACAACATCGAAATACGTATCTCACTGTAATCCATTTCAACGATATACCACACCAATGTCATCAATTAGCCAAGATAGGCGCGAACCTCGGATCGACACTACAACCTTTCACGATAAATTGTCTATGTCTAACTAGGTTGTGAACTTAATTTTCTTATACAAGGAATCGATTGAAAGATCTTCTGTGATTCCTATCATTCAGTCTAAAATGTAGAATGAAGATATGTTTGCTCAATTTTTAATTATATGCTTAATAGATAAACATCCATAATATAAAAGAGTAAATCATGTGACGTAATTATTTTCTTCTCATAAAAATGGAAAATAATGTTTTACAATACAAAACAGCTCAAAGCATGCTTTTCAGTATACCAACCCTAACATCAACAAAGCATGCTTTTTAGCTCAAAGCATGCTTTCATCTCAAAGGAAAGATGACAAGTAAACCACTTTCTGGAAAAATGGTTGCATCCCAAAGACGTGCTTAAGTTGATCCACACGGATATGTGCAAACCGTTTTCAACTCAAGTAAGTGGTAGTTATTCGTACTTCATAACTTTTACTGAAATTTTTTCGAGGTATGGATGTGTGTATCTCATGAATCACAAATATGAGACCTTCAAGAAATTTAAGGAGTTTAACTAGAAAGTCGAGAAACAACTTGGGAATAGTATCAAGACTCTTCGATCAAATCGAGGAGAGGAATACTTAAGTTGAGAATTTATGGATTACTTGAAATCACATGGAACCCGTTCGGACTGGACACCTTTGGGTACACCACAAATGAATGGAGTATTCAAGAGGAGCAATCGAACATTATTAGATATGGTTTGATTTGATCCATGATAAGTCTCGCTAGTCTCTCTTTATTCCTTTGGGGTCATGAAAACTAAAAGTGAGAAATGCTATTTTTTTATCCTAAGGGAACTATAGGATATGAATTCTATTATTCTAGATATCACAAGGTGATAATCCCTAGAAATGTGACGTTTGCTGAAAATAACTTGGTCTCCAAGTAATAGGTCACAACATGGTAGATCTTGAATAAATTCAAGAACCACAATATATTAGAAGAGGATGAGGATCTGTCTAATGGAGTGGATCAGAACGCAATTGGGGTTTTTTATGATCTATAGAGAGGAGAAATAACTTTTAGAGAGACCCTTAAGGGGTCTCTTGGAGGGTCACCTCAAGGCAATGAGATGCATAAAAAACAAGATATAATATTTGCATTATCTCCACCTCATGAAAATCATAGTGAAATTAATGAGAATATCCTAAGTGTTGAAACACTCAACAAAAATGAACTTTCTCACAAAATAGTCTGAACAAGTGCAAAACCAACTCAATATGCCTTGAAGGAATCGTCGTGCACTTGAAATGCTGAGTCTAATGGTTGACAACCAAGATGATGAAGTGGATTCGGATGACGACGAACCTAAGATCTATACCGCAACGATATTAGGCATCGATCGAAAAGTGACTAGAAGTCTTAGTATCTGATGTGGACTCGATGTACTTCAATCTAGTCTGAGAACTAGTTGAATTCTCACCTTGGATTTGACCCATAGGCTGCAAATGGATCTTCAAAAAAAGATAAATGCAGAAGGTGAGGTACAAACCTAAGAGGCTAGGTTAGTGGTGAAGGGTTAATGTCAGCGCAAAGGCATTGACTATGATGAAATTCTTTCATTGGTTGCTAAGATCAAGTCCATTAGGATATTACATACAATAGTTGCATACTATGATTTTGACGCTTGAAAAATTGATGTAAAACTGCATTTCTCAATGGAGAACTCGCTGACGATGTGCATATAACACAACTTGGAGTTTTTGTATAAAAAATGTCAAATGCAGTATGCAAGCTAAAGAAGACCATTTATGGACTCAAGCGAGTTTCTGGGAGTTGGAATATTTGCTTTGACAAGACTATCAAATCGCTTGATCTTGTCATAAGTTAATATGATCATTGCATTTATAGTAAGCGGGAGAATGGAAACATTGTCCACCTTATCATTTATGTCGATGGTATTTTGATTACGGGTAGTGATCGTTCCATGATGCAATATGGAAGATTGGTTGTCCAGTTTCTTTATGGTAAAAGATTTGGGTGATGCTTCATACATCATTGGTATTAAGATCTTTCAAGATAAACAAAATAGGTTGTTGGAATTGTCACACTCCACTTATATAGACAAGTTGTTAAGGCTCTTCTCATTGCATAATTCTAAGAAATTAATTCTTCATATAGGACATAGTAGCATTGTCAAAGAAGGGTTGTCATTCTAAAGACAAGAAAATGAGTTAAATAAAGAAGACCTCTTACGCTTCGACTATATGATCTATTATGTATGTCATGATATGCACTAGGCCAGATGTGGCCTATGCATTTAGCGTGACAGACAAATTTCAGCAAAATCCCAAATGAGAAGTTTGAAAAATTGTCAAGACTATTCCTTAGTACCTTATGGGGACTAAAGAATAATATTTGGTCTATGGTGGACAATCAGAGTTATCAGTTATTGGGTATACTGGTATTAGTTTCAAAGAAGACCATGATGACTGTAAGTCTAAGTCTGTACTTGTTTTGTCTTTAATGGTGGTGCAGTAAATTGGAATAGTTCCAGAGTACTACTGTCAGTTTAATCACTAAAGCCAAGAGCTACGAACAAAAAATAATAGAAAAGGCTGATGTGAAATTAGAAAGGATACTCACTGGTGAAATTTGGTTGATCATTTCACCAAGTCTTTATGTATAACAAAACACAACAAGCACTTTTAGTGCCTAGCTATTATACATGTTGGTTGTTGGCTTTGAATAAGAGGGAGTATAAAGTTTATATGTCTTGGAAACAATATGTATATTGAGACATCCTTACTTCATCACAGTCTATGAAAATTTAATTTTACTTGAGTTTTGCGCATTTTTCAGAATAACTATTTTGGTTATTTGTCATTAGTCTTATATTTGTTCCCTTAAATTACGACTGTCATAAGTGATGTGAGACACTAATGATATAGTGCAATTCTAGAATAGCCATAACAAATGATCATCGAGAATAAGATATTGATGACATGCCATAGGTTAACATGTGGTTTGCATCATATCCTTAGAGAATGAAGTGGTTTTCACAAATACGAGATATTTGATATCAGTGATGAACACGTGAATACTATGGAGAGTACTGGTATACCATACTATTAAACCGTTTGTATAGTGTCTACAGTTTATTAGTATATGGAGTATGTGATAATCCTTTGATATGAGGTCATTACTCATTTTGTTTGTTGAGTGGTGTGCTTTGACCTTATACAACACTTGTCTCCTAAAGGAGTACTAAGACACAGACTTATGTGGGTACATCATGAGGCAAATGAAAATGGAAGTTGAGCCAAGAATGAGATTCGTTCATCGATTGGAATTTCGAGAGAACATTCAATTTCTCTATATTATTTTACAATTAAGTCACTAGCCAGTGCAATGATATATTCAATTAAAATAATTGAATATAATCGAATTAGTCATATGATAAAGATGAGATAAAGTGATTGAGCTACTTAGATAGACAAATACTAGACCCTAGGCTCAATTGAGTAGTTCGTGAATGAGAGGATATTACATAAACTTCATATAAAGGCTAGTTTATTGAATCCACATAAACGTCCTTCATATGTTGAGTTCGCTGCACAACGTAGTCTAGAAGTTTTGTGCTGACTTTGATTAGATCATTGTCGATAATGGAGGCTTGGAGGGTCACACTTTATGTGTATTGTTGATCCGCATAAGGGTACAAAGTTGGAGCTTCATATTATATCTAATACTAGTCCAAATGAGAGATTGGAAGGTATATGACCTAGATTATGATATTGAGTTTTAATTAAGTAAGGTTAGACCATGCAGACAAAAGAATATAAGCTCATGGACCCAAGGCCCATGTGCAGCTAACATATATATTTCTCTATTGTAGAGAAATTAGATAGAACTTTGAATCAATTCAAAAGTTTAGAATGTTTAGAACGTGAGAATGTGGAAATTGAATTCCTTTGTAAAAAAAAATTAATTTGTATGTTCAATCAGAGATTTCCTTACACTATGTACCGAAAATTATTCCTGCATCAGATTGGCGAACACGTGGACACTGAAAGTAGTGGATTCACATATTGGACGCCAGGACTCGATCAAACCGTGGAAACGAATTACCTAGAAACGAATTAAACAACAAGTAAGTCTTCTAACTGTTGTGTAATTATTTGCTCAACTCATAATATCAATTATGAATTAGATCTTATTCATGTCCATATTGTTCGCTGTATCATTAGACAATGACATGAATTTTTAACTTGACTTTGTATGGGTGTTGAAAGGATTGATTCAAATTTGAGCAAATCTCTCGTCTTGACGCCAAGCTTTTAATTTTAGCTATTTGAATCGAGATTTTTTTAAATAAATCATGATTCTAATTTCTGAGCTCACACAACAGGAGTTTACGACTAACACAGACCATATTAGATTTCGATGAAATCATGGTTAAATATTTGATTTTTGTCCCATTGTATTAGTGATTTAATGAAAATGTAGCAGCCTAAAATTATTTGCATAGAGGTACTTTGCGTATTAATTATTGGTTATATATGTCCCGGAAAAAAAGTCCAGTCACCGAATTTTAACGTGTCATACCAAATGTGCAGTGTGGCAAATTTGTGTGACTTTTGCTGGACGATTGAAATAGAGGCAGCGAAACCGAAATCGTGTCCTCGCCAGAAATCTTGCAGTGGAACATGACGATTGCACAAGATGGGGAATCGAGAGAGCGGTTGTGAGGGAGAAATAGAAAAGGATCTGAGACGACGTGTATGTTGGTTGCAGACGGCAGAGAGAAGATGGGTTGCTTGGTGGAAGAGGAGAAGAGTGTGGTCATGGCACTGCGATAGTGCGAATAGGAATTGGAGGTGGAGACTTCGCCGTGGAAGGTGTTTTCGCCAATGTTGGTGAAGATTGGGGTTTGCAATTTATAGTCGTCGGTAGGAAGGGGGTGAATAAAGTCTTCTCATTCTTCTTTTTGCCATTATCATTATAGGATTTTTTTAAGGGAAATACGTGAGACAATGGGGAAAATCAATTGAAGGGGAATGTTAAGAGTTTGGTCGAGGAAAGTGGCAGTGGTGGCTGAGCAATAAATGATGCAGCTGGTCCATTGGGGCGAGAGATAGATGTAGTGATAGGAGTGGAAGTGAGAGATGAAGTAAGAGATGGAGAAATTACGGTCGGCGTGTCTGAAGTCCTTGACGATGAAGGGGGCAACTCGGTAATGGCTAAAGTAGCAGCAAGATGGAGAAGAATAAGACAATGGTTAAGTTGAGCAGTTTCGGTGGTTTGGGGAGGGGGATGAACTAGGAAGACATGAAGTTAGGTGGATTTTCATTGTGTTTTGTTTTGTTTTTATTTTTTCATTTTTAATTAAAGTCAATTTCCACGTATATTGAGAAATCCACGTAAAGTTGCCACAATCTACATTCTGGAAGCAAGTCAAAAGTTGGTAGTCAGGAAATTTTTGCGTGACATATATAAACGATAATTAATATGTTAGATACCTCTATGAAATTAGTGTAAAGTTGACACATTTTCATTAGAACGTTAATACGATGAGACAAAACCGAATATTGACCAATAAATCATTTTTATTGTTGTACAAAAGTATATTAAAAATCTATACATAATAGAAAATCTTGATTCAAAATTTAAATCAAACCCAGACTAATATAAATATGAAATATTTACTCTACCATCAGACTATGACTATTAAAGAAAAAAGTATTTAAATAAGAGCTAGTTTTTTTAATAAGCAAGATAGTTCACAATATTGATGGCAAATCATATTTGGGAAATGGGAAATGATACAATTTTTTTTCCAGATAAGCCACAGCGCAGCCGGGAACGGGGCTGGGTTGCGTGAGTGGGGAGGGCTGCAGTGGCAGCGCCTACAGTCTCATACGGGGCTGGTGGCGGGGCTATCGTGGCCATGATGGCCGTCTCCGGCTGATTTGCAGATGAGGAAAAAGGGGCGAACTCAACTTCTTTTAATTTTTTGTTTTTTGTTTTTTTTTTATAATTCAAAATGATATTTTTCTAATATTTTTTTTCCTTTTCTTCTGCCAAAGTGTCGTTGGTAGAATACCTTTGGGTGGGTGGGAGGGGGTTGGAACGACTGGTTTAGGTTTCAATTTTTTTTTTTTATTATTTTCCCATTTATAAATACTCCATCTCCCATTCATCGATTCATTCATCATTTTCTTCTTCCAATTTATCCTCCATTTATCGTATTCTTCACAAATCAATATCCATTAATCTTCTTCTTCCAATGGATCCAAATCCCAACCCTTTCAATATTAACCGAAATTGGCATCAACAACTCCGTTTATTTTGTCAACAAATAATATGGATCCAACAAATCCGACCTCTTGAAATATGGATAATTTCCAATCTTTTTCGATCATGGGGCCAAACGGAAGTCCCCTCAACCTTTCAGGGATCCACGCCGGTGACTACGACGTCGACGAGTTTGCCAACGATGTGCAACCATCTCCTCCGGTGAAAGGTAAGAAGATTGTTTTCATTCCACCCGAAGGCGGCAAGAAGTATACATTGGAAGAGACGAATGTATTGGCGCGCATCTACGTCGACGTCTCTAAAGATCCCTGATCGGCAACGGGCAAATGGTCCGAGTTTTTTGGCAGAATATTGCAGATAAATACAACGATCTGAAATTGAAATGGGCACTCGAGCGCGATTACGACCATTTTCGCATGCACTGGAGCCGGGTGCAGAAATACGCCTCCAAATTTGTCAGCATCGTCACCAATTTGGAGAAGGTATGGCCGAGCAGCCATAGTTGGATGATATTCGAAAAGAGGCTTTGGGTGCTTCTTACAAAGATGATAGAAATCAATTCAAGTACGAGAACGTGTGGACAATTGTTCGGAGCCACTCGAAGTTCACCTGCGGTACTTCAACTAGTCCCAAAAGAACCAACATCTCCACCGCTAGCCAATACTAAACCAACAAGGATGCCGATGCCATCGATTTGAATGCCATGATGGAGGAGAGTTTGAACACAGAGCCGGTGCCAATAGAGTCTTCCATGGGTCACAAAACGACAAAGTTGAAAGCGGATGAAAAGGCTCCGGCAACGAAGAGCAATGCACCCGCGACAGAGGAGAGATTTTCCGGCTTATCCGATAAAATTGGTTCGATCGGTGAAGCAATATTGATCAAGTCATACTTAAAATCACTTGACAAAGACACATCGACGATGACCGAAGCCAAATGGAAACACTATGAAGTTGTTGTTCAACTACTTGCACGCAATAATTTTATAATTTTAAATTATGTAATTTTTTATACTTAAATTATGTAATTTTCGGTATTTAAATTATGTAATTTTAAGAATTTTTAATTAAGTAGTTTTTGAATTTTTAATCATTTATTTTTAATTTACAACTATCACAATTTAAATAAATATACGAAATTAGAAATTAATAAAAAATGATGAATTGAAAAAGTGGAGTTATGGTTGAAATTTTATAAATGATTGTTGGTATTGTGGCTAAAATTTAAAATGTTAACATAATAGTTGAAATTTTGAATTATGGCTTATATTTTTTTTTTGACGGGAATTATGGCTTATATTTTAATAGTGAGTGATGGTATCAAACAAATTTATTTTGAAACAAAAACAACAATAATATACATAAATAAAATAGAATATTTTATTCTCAAAATTTGCTCTAGTGTGCTGATTTGTAATCGAATCGAAATAGCACAAGTTCATATCAAAGTAAAGGCTCTACAGAAGACGCCCTCCTTCTTCCCTCTGGAACTCTGTCGAGCGGCGGAACCAAATGTTTCAGTCTACGAGCGGCGGCAATGGCAGCGGAGGCGGCGCTGGAGTAGGCGATGCCGCATTCCACAATGGCTTCCTCCACGGAGGCGTTAGTGACGGCGGCCAAATGACTCGAAGTCGGCCGCGCAGGGGCAGCCGCCGCAGGCTCCATGACCATGGCGGCGGTTCCGAGCCTAGGGTTTCCAAGCAGCAGGAACAACACGATATAGAGAGGCCTCCTCGTCCTTGTACGGACTTCGATGTCGCCTATTTCAACTCCTACGCTCACCTTGGCATTCACGAAGAGATGATCAAGGTACGGTTTCTGCGTGCACTCAAACATACTGGGTTTATGTGGTTGATTGTTGGTGCTAACTTTTGGTCTTGGGACTGTGATCAAATGCACGTGGCGGTGCGCCAACGCTTGGTTTCGAACTCTATGAAAGAAAGATGGGGAAAAAAAAGGAAGTAATTCTGTTTGATAACTGAAAGCATAAAAAAAAAAAAAAAAACACAACGTTATCTTTCATGCTGTGGTCTAGGCTGCATTAAGCAGGATTTTGTTGCGCTTTTATTATTTATGAAATATTTGCAGTGATTTTGTGAGAATTTACGTACTTTGGGAGTTAAATGTTCTGGGATTGAACACCATTTTTATATCATATTGAGTTTAGCCATCTCTGGTATCTTAGTTAATCTACAAAAGTAAAAGCCTAATAGGTAAAGGAAATCTTATGTTTATAGTTCATTTACACAGGCACGTGCCACACAACGTTCCTATTTGATTTGTTTCTCCATTCATTTTAGGTAATTTGGAAGCCTAGATCTTTGAGCCTGATGGCCTACTGAATGTGAAGTCCAATTTTAAGCTCCTTTTATGCATGTCATCTTAATTTAGTATAAGCTTAACCGAGTAGCCTAATACTGGTTTTGAACTTATATGTGCTGATATTATAGCCATCATCCTGTTGTTGATGTCGAACTCTTAAGCTCTTGTTTTGCTAACTTTTTTTAAGCCTTGACCATTGAGTTCTCTCTTCTCTTTATAACTCTCTAAAAATGAGGAAAGAAGGGGAAAAAGTTTGTCCAGGATTTTCTATCAGTATATTACCCAAAATATGTACCACTATAAGTACCCGCCCTCTACCTTCAACAATGGAAGCGTTTATCCAATCAATGAAAAAGCCTAGACCAGTTGCACTTTGACTAGTTCTCAGACTCTGTGAGAAGATAGCAGATGCTGCTGGAAAACTCAAGGTTTTTGTAGAAGTTACTTTGAATAAATAAAAAATTGAAGAAATTGTTGAACTAAACTCTGTTGTGCGCTACCAGAAATTTGCATGTCAGTAACTATATCCTCAGAAGAAAACTATCGTATTTGGGGGGATTTTCTCCTTGCCTTTTGCTGTCATATTCTTATGGTGACATTTTGGGTCTTTCTGGTGTTGGAATGTCACATAAGGTACTTTGATGTTTTTAAAAAAAAAATATTCTAGCCTATCTTAAGCCTTATCATCAAATGTCTCTGATTTCATAGATCAAATAACCAATGCAGTTATGCAGATGTTTAAGTTGAGGCTATATGAACATCTATCTTATCTTGCAGGACCGTGCACGTACTGACACTTACAAAAATGCAATATTTCAGCATCAAGATCAAATTGCAGGAAAAGTGAGCATTTGATAGGTGGCCCATAAAATGTTTTGATCATTAAATTGTCTATGGCAGGTTTTTATCCTGATAATGACACATCGCTGCTGGTATCTGCTTCGTTCTGATTTTGCGTCTAATATATTTGCTAGTTAAAATTTCTTGTTATATGTGCTGGTGGAGAAGAAGAGACGAAGAGTGCAATGTCTCCTTGAACTAATTACTATGTCCTCTTTTTAAATGATATACCGGCGAAAGTTGTCAACGCCTGGTCTTTAATTGCTGAATTTTAAATTCTCAAGTTGAATGTTGATTGTTGTACTTCAGGTTGTTCTTGATGTTGGTTGTGGCACTGGAATTCTCTCTATATTTTGTGCTCAGGCTGGAGCAAGGCGGGTATGATCCTCTTAATATTTACCGACCCTCTTAAGTCAAGACACTGGATTTTACTGAAAGATGTGATTTTTTCATATATATGGTTGTTCTACCAGAAAGAATTGCAACCTTCAAGTTGTAGTTATGTATGCTTTTTCTACAAGCCCAGGTATTCATTTATGTAGATTAAATCCACTGTATGATTTTCAAAATGCTCAAATAGAACCCTAGACATTCAGCATGGATTTTTTTTTTTTTTGAAAGAATCTCTATCATGCCAATTGTAGTGGTTTGTATATTTCTCATATTATATTTCGATCCTGCACAATTAACACAAGTTTGTCAGACAATTCTACTCAGTATTCCATACAAGCATCGTTTTATTTCAAGTGTCTAGAAGCACTGATCCATGAGATGGACAAGCTCCATAATTGTAAACCTTGTAATACATGCCGAATATTCTGAGGTTGAGGCTCAAACTTATTCACTGAAAGTAGTTTTCAGTTTTTACTATTTGCACTGTCAATTTGCTTGGAAATTGGGTAGTCAGTAAGTGTTCCTTAGATTGCTGTACTAGGAGGTATTTATGAGATCAAGTTGTTGGGCTGGTGGTATTTTGTCTGATATGTGTTTAGGATATTTAGTTTTCTGAGTAGATTTTGACTGTATTATCTTCTTCATGTTTGCTGCCAGGTGTATGCAGTTGATGCCAGTAATATTGCAGTTCAGGTGCTTTTATCTTAATTGTTGATTGTTGATTTTACTTGTTGAGACATGCTCGATCAAATTGTATTGTTGAACAGTCTGTGTTATTCTTCCAATCCACTAACAAATCTATGATCCTCCATGTGAAGATTCCTTCTTGTTAGAGAGTGTTCAGTAGTGAAAGCAGTATGTGCAGAACTTGGACAATCATAATTTTCCACTTCTTCCATCCTAATTAGTACAATAAGGGGGCGTTTACTTTTGAGGATTAGTCTAGATAGATAAAAATGCCTAATCCCTTGTTTACTTAGATGGACTGAAATTTTGGGAAATTGCAAAGGCCCTTGATAACTCCTATCATTTGAGCTAATTTTCTTGATTCATATCCCATTGAAAGGGTGGGATTGGAGAAATCCTAGTAATGAGGATAAAAATACTCAATATCTATCTTACCAATCATGAAAAGTAAATGCCCCCTGATAGTATAGCTTCAGATCGAAATATTTAGTCCCTTCCTGTTTAAAGATATTACTGGAGACTGGATTTGTATGTTAAAGATAGGATGGTTCTCAATATTTAAAGGATGAAACAGTCCTTTGTATTGTTTCATACTTCTTTATATAAAGTATCATCTCTTTTAATAAACTCTTACTGTTTTTTATTAAAGAAATCTATAGCTTATTCTGGAAAGAGCAGCCGATTTTAGCTTTGTGCAACTAACAGACCAGAAATAGGGTTAACCACCAGCCAATAATGAGTTTAAAACTGTCTACATCTTAATTGAACATGTCAGACATCTCTTGAAAAACGACCTGCTTCTTGGTGTCCCTGCACCATTGCAGGGTTAAAAAAGAAAATGATTTATAGGATCTAAGGTGTGATGCAATTGCTGCCTTTGTTTCGTGTCCTTATACATTGCCACACTAGAAAAGTCAAGTATGATTATTCTTAAAATGGTTTTGTATGAGAAAATGAATATGACTGCCTATTATTCAATATAAATTCTTAAATCAAGCCTTTGTAATCAAATTTCAATGGATGCAGTCGTAATCTTATAAATTAGTTAACTTACTCGAATTACCTAAGGAAACTTGTGTAATGATGACTGTAATTCAATTTTGATTACATTGATGATTCGAGGATGTATGCAGATTATATTGATAGGTCTTCAACCCTTGAAAAATTGTTTTCTTCAATCTTCAAGGGAAGATTTTCTAATACAGAAGCTAGAATTTTTGTACAGCTGGGCTGGGTGAACACTGAAATGCCATTGTATGCAGAATGGGACTGTTAAAAGAGAAAGGGTGTCGAAAAGAGAAAGCATAAAATTATGTGATGATGATCTGGTGCTATATGTAGATTATGGTTGGTCGGTCTTCTTCCGATGAGATTTTGGCATTCTGCCTGTTATTGAGGGTAGAATTTGGATAATGGAATTCAGAAAATTCTAGCGGTGTGCTGGGAGAATTTAAAATAAATGTTGCTCGTAAAATGATGGTTTGGAAAGAGAAAAAGGCTGTTGATGGCTTTTAATGTGGATAATAGATACTAGACTGAAAGTAGAACAGCATCCATGGAAATAGACCTTTTGGTTTTTTCTGATTTGGCGAACCAAGTATATGCATATCAATGACACCTTTTCATGTAGAGTTTTTCATTTTTAAAGAAAAGAACGTCTGACATGTGTCTTGTAGCTTACTTAGGCTTATTCTAGTCTTCTTTTTAAATGTTTCCGTGTGGTTCTGATGTATGCTAATTTTTTAAACTCTCATGCCAGGCAAATGAAGTAATCAAGGCAAACAACTTGTCTGACACAGTTATTGTATTGCATGGACGAGTTGAGGTAGGCCATTTACTAAAGTATGTTGTCTCTTGTTTTATGTTCATAACTGCTGTTTCAAATCTTGATTATAGAAATGTGTTACAGTTTTTTTGGAGTGGAGAACTTTTATAGCTGAATCAAACTACATTAATTTTGTAATAGATAACTTGAACATAATCCGAAGCTGAAAATGATACCAGTAGGTAATGAATAAGTAACAAGGTTTTAGTATGAGGATATTGTACTTGAATGTTCAGAATAAATAGCTTTTGAGTACTTTGTATGGGTAGATACATTATCACGTGATAAAAATATTTTCTGTATTTGTCTTGTTTAGCAACACCAAAGGCCAATAGGTTGTCATAATCCTTAGATCCTTGTTGCAAATTGTCCAATTGATCCATAAATTCTTAGTATGACCATATCATGACCTTGAATTTCAAAATTTGTCCTTTGTTATTATATATTGGTGGTAGGAGCATTTACACTGTGCTGTCCACTACAGGATGTTGAAATTGATGAGAAAGTTGATGTGATTGTTTCTGAATGGATGGGCTACATGCTTCTTTATGAGGTGATATTACATCTGCAAGTTTTTTCTGTGTGAAATTGTATAATTGCACTGTCTCGAGTGTTGAGACATGTCAATCGATGTGAATTTCAATTTTAAATTTAAGTCTTCAGTTATTACGTGTGTGTACTTTGGACTAACATGGTATATGTGTTGCTCTACCATCAGAGCATGCTGGGGAGTGTTATTACTGCCAGAGACCGATGGTTGAAACCCGGAGGTCTTATCCTTCCATCATACGCAACGGTATAACTTGCTCCTTCCTATCCCTTCGTTTGCTACCCACCACTTGTGGTCCATTGATGGAATATGCCATGGAATATGATTGAATTTCAGCCATAGCTGATGCTTAATGCTTTTTTATACTTGTTTTATTTTATTGTAATTGTATTTGTTACCATGAATACAATCTACGTATGCAAGAGCTTCCTACTGATATAGTGTACTACACAATCACCTTGGGACATGCATCAATATCACCCTAGGCATTTTAGAGTTAATGGGGGATTTCTCATGCCTACAGTCACTGGATTAGTGGGTATAATATTGTCTTTTGAACATTTGCAGTTGTACATGGCCCCTGTCTCTTATCCAGAACGATATAGTGAAAGCGTTGATTTTTGGCGTAATGTCTATGGAATTGACAGTGAGTGCTTTGGAATTCTGTTACTGAAACATTCAGTTATTTGCTGCATTTTCTTCTAATACAAAATTGTTAGGCTAAGATACGATGCTCCCTTTGTATAATATCATTCAAATGTAAATTGATGTACATGTATAGATAGAGTTCTTCTTCAGTACTCAAACAGTCATTTCCAATTTAAAACTAATTCACGATTGAATTCAAAGGAATCTGTTAATTTGGTAGAACATCAGATTGCAAATATGACTGTTCTACCAATTGCATGAAAAATAGAAAGTATGTTCTTATTTGAAATTATATTCAAATATTACTTCATGACTTAACTCATTTTTATGTGAGCTATTCAGAAGAAATTCAGGATCTAACCAGGTTATGCAAACTAGATATATTAAGTAATGAGCTTGCATCAACTCTTGATTCCATATTCTCACGCGTCTTCAGTTAATTAGGGATTCCTCCAAAACAATATGTATTGCGAACTTCTAGTCAGTCAGTTTAGTTTGTGAGGACTAAGCAAGCTGAGGGTACAATGCTAAGGGGAATCTATTTTTAAAAATGGTGCCTTATAATTAGATGGACCTGCTGAACTTTGTTTTGAGTTACTCCAAAACATTCTATAGGTTTATTATAGTAATTTTGATGCGAAAAAAGAGATCAAATTCATGAATGTGTTTTCCACTTTAAGGTGTTGAATGGTTAAATCTAATTGACTAAGTATAAATGAAACTTTATGGAGTTCAGAGCCAAGTCTCCATTTGGATAGTCTGAAGAGACCTGTCTGCTTTGGTTAGGGTTTCTCAGCTTGTCATATTTGATACTTCTACTAGGCATGCTTTCATAGAACTGGTATTCCAATGCCTTTGACTGTTGGTTGATAACACGATTTGCAATCTTGTCTTTCCAATACCATATTTTTATATGTTTATATATTTTCATATTCATATTAAGATAAAATAGTGAACTACAGGAAACTCACCTGTTAATCATCCAGCTTCTTATGTCATATCTCATTTGAAAAATAAAGTGTCTAAGAAGATATCTCTTTGCATTTGAACTAGTGTTTTATGTATCTTTTGAGTTTGCAATGCAAGAGTTAAGGTTCATGTTTATGTGTAGTGTCTGCAATGATGCCATTAGCAAAGCAGTGTGCATTTGAAGAGCCGTCTGTTGAGATGATCAGTGGTGAAAATGTATTGACATGGCCTCATGTGGTAAGTCGTTCAATGCATGTCTTCGATGCCTTGCCTATTCTATGTATCTATCTTTGAGATTTGATATGTGTGTCCTCTGTGTTATGGCATCTGCACGAAGCTTCAACCATGTTGTTTATGTTATCATTGAAGGTCTTGTCTGAGTGTGTTTTTTATCTCCCATATGCTCATCAAAATACTCGTGTCGAAAAGCTCTGTACTAATGAAAGAGTGCTTGCTAGTTGCTAATGGTTCACTGCATTCAGATTCTGTTATAGTGCCATCACTAAGATTTAATGTTTCACTTATCACCTGGGTATCTTGCATTCTCCCATTATGTTCTAAAAGGGAACCAAAAACGGATTCAAACCAACAAACAATGATTTATTTACAAAAAGGAATAACTGGAATGAAATAACAAGGAAATCAGGAGAATAATCTCCTGCCCAAGTGATGAACAACGAGTTTACAGGAAACAGATCGTTCAAGCGTCAATTGATCTAAAATTCGAGATAATCCCTTCCACTAGCACACGAGGGTTAATTTTTACCTAAAGCATGGGGCCACAAAAATAACCATAACCCAGCTATGGAATAACATACTTAACTAGCAATATACTAGAAAATAATGATAATAGGGTTATATGCCGATTTCCCTGATTCTCCTGCAGCGCTGATATTCTATCTGCAACACACTGCTGTCTGTTCTAATTTATGCAAACCATTTGCATTGATGAATTTCTATAATTGTGACATCCTGAAATTCCCATAAATATTGTGTATGCTGCCAAAAAAAATTTGAACCAATCTGTAACCAGAAGTTCTGCAACTTTGTTTTGATTATGGGGCAGGTAAAGCATGTTGATTGTTTGACCCTTACAATTGATGAGCTAGAGACTGTTTCAACAAGATTTATATTCAAATCAATGATGCGAGGTAAACTCCTCATTCCCATAGTCTTCCATTGTTTCTTGGATCCCATCTGAGTTAATTTGCTTACACATTCTTCAGCATGTAAAAGTATGCTAACCCTTTTGATTGGCTGGAGCATTTTCTCATGGTTGATATTTTAAGTTTTTTGTTTTCCTGAGCATATAAATAGTTATTAAATTACGATTCTTTGTTTACCTTTGTGATTGTGTAGATATGAGAAATGTATTTTCTATAAAATCCTTTATTTTACTCTTGATTTGCAGCACCATTTCATGGGTTTGCATTCTGGTTTGATGTGGAGTTTGGTAATCCTTCAGTAAACACTTCCAAGAGCAACAATGCACAACCTGCACTTGTTGCGGCTCCAGATGATACAGCTACTGAAACCGATAAAAGAAAGAAGCGAGCCAATCCCAATGAAGGCCTTGTGCTGTCTACGGCTCCTGAGGCACCCCCAACACATTGGCAACAGGTGTCCTATATATCTTGCACTTTCTTCTCTTCCTACCGTGCCAACTCCTGCTAATACTATGTTTTCAAAACATTAAACCAGTGTCAGGCTATACAGCTTGTATTATTCCAAGCTTCAACTCACTGTGGTTGGCCAGCAAGTGAGCCTTCTCTAGGTTTATCCTATCCCATCTGCAATTAATAATTTAATAGGTTGGGATAGGTTGGTTGGCTCACGCTGGCATATTCCTTGAAATCGAATCATCTAGTGTGACAATCCAAATAGGCTTCCTCCCCCCTTGATTAAGGTGGCTTCTGAGTTCAGTGTTGGTAAATATGCTTGTTTCTGTTCCAAAGTACTCCCGGCAGTTACCCTTTGCATCAAAATGTATGCTCGTGTTAATTGCTTGGTGGTCACAATTTTGCCTTGTGGATCTTTAAGCATTGGAATTTGAAAATCATGGGTTACAGTATATCCATGAATTGACTGGCTGTTCTCATCATTAGTACCTCTGGCCGATTTCCAAAAATTGTCTCTGCAAAAATCTAAGCAATTTATTTCTGCAATCAGTTCGAACTTATCTCCTTCATAGTTGTCTTGCTCTAGAACTCATTTCACATGCTTGGCATTTGCAGACATTGATCTACTTCTATGACCCGATAGAGGTGGAGCAAGATCAGGTGATTGAAGGTTCTGTAACACTGACACAAAGCAAGGAAAATGCTCGGTTCATGAACGTTCATCTAGAGTACTCGTAAGTCAAACTTCCTCTCTCTTTCCCGTGTGGTCCTATCTTATTACTAACAAGAGTTTCTCACCCACATTCAGATCTGGTGGTCGTTCTTTCGTGAAAGAATCAGTAATGCGATGATTGAGGCCCAAAGTTACGAGCTGACTGACTTAACTGGCATCCAACAATTAAAGATGGACAACTTTCTAGATATACTCTTTGTTATGCTTTCTTCTATACGATTTTTTATCATGGCTAGTTTAGCTATGTTCGTGTTCCATTACCAACGTTTACTTTTGAACTTCTGCACTTTGCTAAATCCAAATCATGCCTCATTTTTTTAGAAATGTTATTGCTCCCTACCCTACTTTGCTAACATTAAAATTAGTTTTGCGGACTAAAAACACAACGATTATCGTAATTTGTAATTTTCTCTTGACTTTTAGAGCATTGTAGGGCCATCCATAGTCCAGTCCCCAAAAAAATCAACTATAATTTTATTTTCAGCTGTTATGTTAATATTTTATTTTTTAATTATAAACTTACAATCCAGTTCCAAATAAGCCACAACCTCATTTTTTAATTTTATCATTTTTTTTTAATTTTATATATTTATTTAAATTGTGATATTTGTAAAATCAAAATAATTGACTACAAGTTTGAAAATTACATAATTACTTAATCGAAATTCCTAAATTACATAATTAAAATTCATAAATTACATAATTAAAATTTCTAACTTACATTATTTAAAATTCATAACTTACTAAAAACAAAAAAAAAATTGAATAAAAAAAAAAGTAAAATTAAAGTTCCACTTTATTCCTATTTTTTTTTCTAGTAGGTCAATTAAGGCTTGATGTTGTCGCTTTGTAGCTTCGTTCATCGTCGACGTATTTTTGTATATCGTTTTTGTGTATTACTTATCATCACTTGAGCCAATGATTCCAAGGCAACATCGTCGTCCTCGTCAGCAAGGGCACTGCTTTCCGTAGCATTTTCTTTCCCATTCACATTCATCTTTGCTGCTTTCTGACTCATAGGACGGATGATATCAAGTGAAGAGGCGTGGACTGGATTGCGCAGGATAGTGTCTGTGTTCGCCCCTTGGGTGGCCGTGGATGAGGCCGTGTGATGTGTAGTGTCGTGCGAATAAGTGTATAGCGAGTGCGATTGTTGAGTAAGGCAAAATAATGAATAAAGAAGGAATGTTATTGAGAATCGATGGAACAATATGTGTAGGACTAAAGGGAACCCGTAACCTCTTGCGAGGCCTCAACTCAAGCAAATACCTAGCTCGTGCGAATTATCTCTAATCTTCCACACCCTCTCTCTAACCTCAAGAGGGATTTATATAGGTTACACTCGACACTCCTAAGACAACTAGGACTCGATCTAGACCTAGAAGATATCGAGCTATCTTCTTACAAAAGATAAACATGAATCTCGAAAAGATAGATTCATGTGGAAAAGATAAAGCTAAAAGATAAAGATAAATCATAGGATTATCTCTTAAGGAGATAATCTCGACTCAACTTAATAAAGGACTCTACTAACTCTAGGACTCTTCTAACTCTAATTCGAGTCATCTTCTATCCATGTGGCGTCGGGTGTGCATGGTTGGGCGGGCGCGCGCGTGGCGTTTCTCCCGTGCGCGTTC
>JAYDZE010101819.1:0-24100 GCA_034509125.1 Monilaria moniliformis
CTAAACCAATTAGATATCATGTTTTAGGATTTAATATTCTTGAAAAGCATGAATATCTGCGTTCTAGAATCAAGTAGAAAATTAATTTGCTGAATTGAATTTTCTTATATTATCCTAGTAAGATACCGGGTTGGGAATTCCTTCAGCGGAATATTTAAAACCCCAACAGAAAGTTGTCTATTGTTATTGCAAAATTGCCTATTTTTGTTGAAAAATTGACTATTATTTTTGTGAAATTGCCTATTGTAGTTGGTAAATTAGCTATTGTTGTTGGGAAATTAGCTATTGTCGTTGGGAATTTTTCTAAAATAAAATAAAATTGGATTGATATTCTTACTATGGTTGATAAATTTTGAGAAATTTGATTATCATTGTTGGGAGTTTTGGATTGTTATATATGATATATTTAGTTCAAATTTTTGACATCCTGTTTGGTAATTTTATTTATTAGGAATTGTATAACGACTAGTTTTTCACAATCAAGTGGTCAATTGTTCTGTGGCCCAGAAGATCCTTCAGTGCTATTTTTACAGCGAGATCACGTTTCTCGAGGGATTTGGGCAGGCTAAGAATGGAAGGCTTTGCAAGTCCGTAGATATGAGAGTAGACTATGGGATTGTAAACTCATTCATCAGCGGGTTGTGGAGTTTATAGATGAGTTTGGATTCAGCGGTCTTTTAGTTTGTGAGAAGACAAAAGACGTCGATCATCACTTGATCACCACTTTGGTTGAGCTGTGGCGACCAGAGACCCATTGATTCCATCTTCCTACGTGTAAGGCGACAGTGACCTTAGAAGATGTGGAGGTACTGTGGGGTCTCAAAGTTGATGGATTTGTTTTAATTGGGGTGGATTTGAGTTTGAAGTCAGAAGTGTGGATGCAAGAGTGTCTCGCTTATTGGGCTTTACCCCTTGCGAGACTGAAATGTAGAAGGTCGGTCTTTCTGTAGCTGCACTGACTGCTAGGATGAGTGAGCCTCTAGCAGATGACCTTGATGGCGAGGTTTACTTCCAACGGGCACGTATGTATGTGCTCGTTTTATTGGGTGGGTTGATATTCTCCGACGACACAGGTTGTAAGGTGTCATTGATATATATGACATTGTTAGAAAATGTCGATGTGACTTCATGGTATAGCTGAGGCAGCGCAGCATTGACCGCGCTATATCATAATCTATGCGAAGCAGCCTCAGACCAAAAGAATGATATTGGTGGCCCCCTAGTGCTCTACAGCTTTGGGCCTGGCAACGAATTCCAATTGTACATCTTAAGTTCCTATATCCTCCTATCTACACCAAGGAGAATGCAGATCTAAGCCTCCCGAATCTGTACTGTCACTATCGTCATCATCATCCTCTTGAACAAATGTGTTATCTTCACCAGAATTATAGCTCAAGTTTATCACTCCAACAACTAATTGATTCCCCATCCCAAGATCCTCTTCCTCCGTGTTAACCATATGATCATATGGACAACTTAGATGTTCGTCCCTCCTAGACGTCCCAACTTCATAAGTTAATGTTGGCCGAAAATATTGTTGTGTAACCATTGCATAATCAATAATCAGTTCAATTTAACATGACCGTATAGCATCACTGAACATATATTGCATGCATCCTTCATCCAGTGGCGTGCCTATATATGTGAATGTATTTCCCATAACTACAACATGTCTTCATATTACTTCAATTTTGTGCTGATTCATCTCTATATCGATCTTTTCACAAATCATAAAAATCAATCCATCATATGAAACACTCTCATTCAATATAATATATCCTCTTGAACATGGTGGATCATAAGCAATACCAACATTAGGAATTTGAATTATCTTACCATCATATGTCAACATTTCGTAACAGAATACAAAACCCTAGATTTATCAAAAAAATTCAAATTAGCATCACCACAAAATATAACATCATAACAAGTTACTAAACACTAAAATTCTAAACAATATTTCCATAACCTTAAGTTTCATAAAAAAAATTAACTAACTCAAACAAACAAAAAAAACTAATCAAGATATAACAATTATCATAATGTATATAACTTGTAATAACACATATAAAAGTACTATACAAAGCATACAAATCATATCTTGGTTAAATTAGACACCAAACTGAAGAAAATGCACAACTCAATCTCCTTGCGTCTAATTTTCGGAAGCAAATGGTGAAGAATACGCATGGAATATGTGTGTGAGGGTATCTAAGACGCACTAGTAAGACGAATTTGGCGAATGCATCTACCATGAAGAAGATGCATTAGGTGAATGCGTCTTCACCTAAACTCGTCTTTTGCATGCGTCTTCACCAACACGCATGTGGTGAATGCGTCTTCACCTACACGCATTCTGGGCATGCGTCTCACCCATTTTTATAATGCAAAAAGAAAGTTTCCAATTTTAGAAAACTTTAATGTATAGTTTCCTGTATCTAGAATTTCGCCCCTCATACTATACATACATATATATGCTATTGGATTTATTCATTAAATTAAGACCTCATAATTTCCCCCGAATTTTTTTAAATCGCCGCATAAGCGTTTCATGCTTGACTTTGGTTCAATGCATTGAATGGCTTATATTTCAAAATATTCGAATTAATATTATTATGATAAATATTCTATCATATAAACAGCATTTCAGTTCTTCATACTTCATTTCCTGTACCATCATTCAATGGCAAGTTCGGGTACTCCACCAACTAATTTAAGTATCAGAATATGCAAACCATCACCATATTTCTTTTGTTCTTTTTGAGTCAGGAAATCGGGATTGGAATTTGTATTCAAATTTACCACATTTATAAGTCAAAGAATAACATTTATCTATAAAGTTCATAGTTTGTATTCGAGATTATCCAAATGGTGAGATAACTTCCTTTTTTCAAAATATAAAACTGGTAATTTTCTTGCAGCCATTAATGAATTCATTTTCTTCTTTCCAACTAGATCTGCTGCTGTTTGTTCTTCTTCTTCCTTTTTTTTCTTCCAGATTTTAGAGTTCATATTTTTGGAAACACGGTGACTATATGATTTTTAGGATTTATTAGGAATTTAGTTTTTTTTTTAAAGAAAGGTTACAATGAGTAAAAAGGAGGTTATGAATAGAATTATCTTTTCTTTTATTACCACATTCCTTCCAGTTCAACATTAGGTCAATTCTTTTTTCTGTTTCCACAAGTAAAGAAAAAAAAAATTAAGAATGAATATCACCAACAAATTAGGAATGTGAAATTTCGATTTGAGTGTAAGAAGTAGGATTAAGCCAAACCTGCCCGATTTGCTTCTCGCTTCACTTTATTTTATAAAAAATCCTCACTTATCGAAAATGACTTTAATTGACTTTATAGTTTTGGATATTTTCAATAAAGCGATATAATTTGGACTTTGAAATTATATTTATTCGTTTATTTATGAATGAATCCATGTTTGTAATTTCAAAATGCATTTATCTTAAAGGAAAAGATAAATATTAATTACCGAGACGAAAGAGTCAATGAAAAGTGTGTATATGTTAATTTAGGGATTAAGTGGTTAATATTTTAGACAACCATCTTTATATTTAAAATTGCATTTAAAAAAATGGGTTGAAACGGAGAAATATGCCTAGAAAAGTAGAAAGTAGAAACACAGTGGGCAGTTAAATGGGGATCCCAAAAATCAATGGGCCGTTTAATGGGTTTGGGCCCAATAGCGTTTGTGTCCGTAAAATCATATTCACTTTACTAATTTCTACTATCTCTTCTGATTCCGAAAATATGGTTAGGATTTGGGGTTCCTAGTTGGATTAGGATTAGGATTTACGTTTGAAACTTACTTATATTAAGACCTTATTCGCCTCATTAATGAATATTTTCTCCAACTTAGATCGAGTTCTCGTTGTCGGAGTCTCAGCTTCTCTTGTTGCGTAATACTATCTTTGATATAATCTGGACATATTTCGGTGTTTCTCGCACCCTCTATCGGGATATATCCTCATCGGAGAGAAATACGAGGCTTGGCTCGAATTGATTAAGGTTTGTTCGGTTTTACAGATCTTGATTGATTCTTTTCATTGATCTTACTATTGATTAAGACAAGTTGATTTCGGTGAATATGTAGAGGTTTTGGATATGTTTTGATTGATTTATGCATCGCCATGATTTTTTATCATCGACAAGAAAACTTATATGTCAAATTAAGTAATAGTAATATGTATCTGAAAGAAGAAGGATCAGAAGAAGAAAAACTCACATTAGTAAGCTTCTGTGATCAAACATGATTATGTAATTGAGGATTTAAATTGTTAGATGTAGTCTTATTATGTGTACAAAATAATGAAATTTGAAGACTATATGTTAATGTCGTGGGCTCCTCAGCCCTGCCCTGTTGAAATCTAAATTTCTTAAATTTTTTATTTTGTATTGGTTGCGGGACCACGTGGAATTGTCTATCCAAAATTCGGTGTCCAACTTCTTTTTCAATTTAAAGATATTGTGATTTAATTTAATTTCATAATTATTAACTAGGGTTCAGTAATCCAATTAGTGTTTACAATTATTCACTTTCTACAGTTAGAAAAATATTATTTGGGTTGGGATAATTTTTTAGAAATTTGAACTTTTTTCAATAGATATTAATTATACTAATAACGACAGTTATTTATTATATAATAAAATTAAAATAGTCGAACACAAACGGTGGGATCATAGGACAATGTTGTTGGATTCTAAATTTCAATTTTGTGCTCTTTCTGGGACATTATTGTGATGTTGAGCTTCTAAGTAATTAAATAATTTTCTTGTGTACAGCTGGAAGACGAAAAACAAAAGAAGAAGGAAAAAAAATTGGAGAAGAAAGAGAGCAAAAAGGCCAGGATGGAGAGGCAACGAAAAGAGAAGAGGAAGGAGCAATTTGGAAGCAGTGTGAGCGAGGAGCCTGGACTTGCTTCACCCGCTTCCTACGATAGCACAGCAAAAAGCAACAACAAGAGGAAGAGACGCTCCACATCAGAAACCAGCACCACCATTATCTTCACTCCGCAGCATGGAATGGAATTACTGTACAACAATCTGCTTCACAACCTTAGTTTTCCACCACACCTACGCCTAAATGATGATGATGATGATTGGCTCGGAGCAGAAAACAAAAGGCAGAGATTCGCAAGTGATAATAGCATTAGCAGCATCTCTTGCTCCGGAAGCAGCTCCGCATGGTGGCTTCGTGCACAATACTTGCATCAGATTGATTCTTTTGCATTACCATATGTAGTTCCTTTTTGACTTCAACTACTGCACTAATCCATAAACCCATTCATATTCTTCAAATTTATGTCTTCCAAGACAAAAACAGATTATGTATATTAGGGTGTGATCACATCCAAAATGCTTAACCTAATCTAATCCGTAGGATTCGATAATGGACGGACAAAATAGCCTAAGTACGTATCATTAATCGCTTGATACTGAATCATTAAAAGGCAAAATTGGTATGCAGAAAAATAGCCGAAAAATGATTATGAAAAATAGCTGAAAAAACGGGGGAAAAAATCCCTCATATCTACACGATCATTTAGTGCCCCTAAACTACCAAAATTCTATTAAAAAACTTTCACTACTTAGAATTCCCAAAAACCAAACATTGTTAGAGCTCTGCTATTCTGAAAATTTATAGCTTCATAAATCCGTGTTGCATGGTTACCGTCTTCGTATATCATTCACAGTTTGTATTCTCCATCGAAAGGTTTGAATTTGTCGAATTCTAGGGTTCTGGCTAAAATCCGACCCTCGTCTTCAACATGTGAGTTGATGTTTTATTAAATTTCCAAAAGAATAAATCTTTTGTTTGATTACACACATTACAATTATTTTACAGTGTCGTTATATGGTCTAAAAGGGGTTTTTTGTGAGTCATATCTTGCGATAAATTATTATTATATATGATGATATATCTAGGTTCGATTAATGCTATTAGATCTTACAAATAATGAAAATTTATGAAATGATACAGGTGAAGGAGTGTTTTTTTTAGGTCATCTCTTGCGAACAATTGTTTTTATATATGATGATATATCTGGATTTGATTAATGCTACTTTTTAGTACAAAAAATGACAATTGATGAAATGCAATTACATGTCAATCTGGTAGGGAGACTGGATATAATTGAAATCTTGTGGGTTGATTATTTTATACTCGAATATAATATGTAATTGATTAAATGAATTTGGGTATTGTTGATTACCAGTTTTATATTTGGGTATTGAAGATACAAAATGTAATTCATGAATGTTGTATTATAATTATTATGCTTAATGTTAATATTTTGTTGCTTAAATGAAAATTGTTATATACAAATTTGATAAAAACGCCCCTGCGTAAGCAAGTATTGATTTATAATTTCCAGTTTAATGTGTAAGATGGTGTATGTGTTTGCAAATACGACTTATAAATCTAATGATATATTTAGCGATAAAAAATGATGTATTATGTTTGCTATGATAATGAAATATATATGTGAGTTATAAATCTAATGATATACTTAGCGATAAAAATGATGTATTATGTTTGCTATGATGATGAAATATATATGTCATATGGTGTGATAATATGTTTTCATATATTTAATAATAATTATATGTTTTAAAAATGATGTGTTGTTGTAGCTATGATGATATAACATATGTCCTATGCTATGATAATATGATTTTAAAAGTATAATGATAAGTATGTATTAGAAAATGACGTTTTAACATTGCTGTGATGATAAACAATATATGCCGTATTCATATTTTCCTATCACGGTAGGCAAGATGCCACGTAATATACCTGACTTGAGCTAAGACAGTGATTTACCACTAGCACGACTTATAAGTAGCAAACGACATAGAGTAGCATCGGCACGTGCTAAGCCAGTTCTTGACCGACTTATCTTCAGGCGGACACCCGAGTTTTTTGTCGAAGTAATCAAGAAGCTAAATGATAACCAGTTTGCAGCCATCAAGGACGTGGGCAGGAGCCTAATACATTTGAACATTATTGATGTACTTGGAAAAATGGCATTTTGGTTGTTGTCCAACTTTGGTCCAGTCTAGTGTTGTATCCAACTTACGAACAACAGAAAACTCCACATCTCCGAGGAGGATGTGCATAAAATGTTCGGGTTCCCCCGTGGTAACCACATGATCGAACTAAAGACACGGTAGGACAACCTAAAGCTTTTAGATGAGATTTCAGCAGACAATGGAAAGAGCTGATATAGTATGATGCCGAGCTACGTAGAGCAACAACTGGAAAAAGACAATGATGGTGGAGCATGTTTCAGAAAATATTTATGATATTGATGGAGCATGCAACGATAGAGGGTACAACTGATGGTTATGTAAAGCCGAAAATCTTGGATTACATAGATGACGTATCGAAGGTGCGGGGTTACAATTGGTGTGCGTACCTTATCTGTATTCCGCAACATTCATGATCACTGGAATAGTAAGATGGCGACAATTTATACGGGACCTATAGCATTCCTTGTGGTTGGTCTACATTCTTTATTAATACATCATTTCTATATTTATTATTATACATGTTAGGCATGAAAATGATATATTCTGTTGATGTGTTTTGTATTCTTACATTATTTTCATAACTATTAATTACATGTTGTATTAGTTGTGATTATATGTATTTTGACTAATTTCAATAAAACAAAAATAATGATGTTCAGGTTCAGTGTAAATGATGTGTGGTGTGTATTATAATAATGTATTGATTCTTATCAAATGTTATGTTCATTTTTATATGTCGTATGAAGGATAATGGTGAATATATAGTAATGATGTGTAAATGGAGGTATGATGATAAGTATTTATAACATTGATGATATGACTTCCACTGTGTAATTGGGTTGAAATCATAAAATGATGTTTTAATGAGTAACTAATTATACTCGTGTTAAAACATGATTCTATTGATTGCAGGCTTTCTATGTGCACACAATAGTCCATCTTCAGAGAACTGACTTACGTTTGCTACCGACATGTGATTTGCTATAGAAAAGACAAGCTGCGGAAATGAAATATGGCCAATTTGGTGATGGATTTGTGGAGCCCAAATACAACGAACGCTCACTGCCAACTAGTGTAAACGTTGACCAAGTTGAAGATGAAGAAGAGCAAGCTGCTAAAACAAGACAAAAAGAGAAAGATTTCGTTGATGCAATCAACGAGTCCACAAAATATATGGACAACCTTATGGAAGCTGCAAAGACTGTTGTCGATACTTTTGGTGCGTTTGAAGGAGACTCTTGCTCACGTCCATAACATAGATTGCATGAAGATAACATCCGATGCAGCCAAAAGTATAATGGGTCTATCACAGCAACAGCCCGAGGCTTCTGTGGACGTTGTCGCCAATCTGACGCAAGCTATGACTGACGAGGACTTCAATAACCCAGAGGTTGGTTGAGGCTATAGTGGCAGTCATGAGTGTGGTTGATGAGAGGGCAAAAATATGTACAATAACAACGATGTTCCTAGCTTCAGTCTTGGGTTGAGAAGTTTGAGTGTAAGTTGAAATTTAAAATGTGGGAAAAAAATTTACTTTCTTGCATTAAATAATTGTTTGTTGTGTTGCAGGTGGAAGATTGTCAAGACAGTGCTCGGGATAATGTCATTCATGATGAAATGAATCATCCTTCCGAAGTTGGATGCAAAGATTTAGTGACTAACAATGTAACCAAGTTGCTCCGGTTCAGTTTAATTATGACAACAAACTGCAATTGTTGTTTATATTATTAAAGTACCAATATTATAATTTCAGGGTGATGCATATGCTGGATTAGAATATGACGTGACCCCTATGAAATTACTCCAATAATTAAATGGGAAGAAGCCTATGATCGAACCAGATGACGAATCTGAAGCTTATGACATATTTTATCAAATATATTATAACACATTAAATTTTACCAATGATAAAATTTTGTTAGCAATGTGGTTGATACTATTGGCAATAATTGTACGTTTAGAAGCAAGTGTTGGTGCAGCTTGGCAAGGTCAGTGACGACATTGGTCACATCACACATGTCCCGAATCCGAGTGGAGATGACTTCGTTCATGTAGCCACAGTTGGTAACAATGCAGCAGAAGATGAAACTGTAAGTGGCTTGGCAAACACATTATAATGTTATCATATAGTAATGATATATTCTTATTGTAATAATGAGTCATTTGTTCTTCTGTAATGATAGGTTGGCAATGTAAGTGAAAACGTTGGTAACAATGCAGCAGAAGGTGAAAATGTAAGTGTGTTGTCAAACTCATGAAACTAGTAGCATATAATAATAATAATATATTCTGTTTACACTAATGATGTATTACTATTTATATAATGATAGGTTGATATTGTAATTGACAACAGTGGTAACAAGGCACCAGAAGGTGAAAAATGTAAGTGTGTTGCAAAACATGACATAAATAATGATATAATAAATTGATGATAATGACTTATTTCTTTATGATTAATGATAGGCTTGCAATTCAAGTGACGACGTTGGTCACATGACGCCTATTATGAATCCGAGCAAAGATGACTTTGTTTATATTCCCACATTTGGTGATAAGGCACCTAGAGAAAAAAAAAAATGTTTCTTACATTATAATAATGTCCATAGGGAAACACATTTTGAGATGACATCAAATTTTAAATGTGAAACCAATTGGTGATTGTCATTTATTGAGGAATAGAGCTAATCTGAAAACATCTCATGCGCTCCGATCTCTGTACAAAGAAAGAGTGGTGAGTACTTCAGCAAAGCTGAGCAATGAGGAGAATGTGTTGTACTATTGGATACTTACTACAAAAGACACCGACAAGTAAGATGATATCTAATTTTCCTACTGTAATATATTAATTATGTGCAAATATCAATATCATTAACGTAGTGTAATATCAGTCATTATGTGTAATTATCAATATCATTATCATGCAAATAACATATCTGAAAATTGAGACCTAACTATTTGTTTGAATTTCAAGCACAAGATTGTGTACGACGATGACGTCGTCAAACTGACAAAGTCAGAGTTCAACACACTAGAGCCTCACCTCCATGATGTGGCCAGTGTCATCAATGCGTGTAGTTCATACCTCAATCATATGGAGGAGTATCGTGCCCTTTCATCACCAACCAAGCCTTTCTTAACCACATACCACACAGTAATTACTACCAACCCGTATATTTGTTCAATTGGTCACTACTATATTGTTTGCTTTGGGATGCGAACTGGTTTAATTAAACTAAATTGACAATTCAAAGTCAAACAATAAAGTTTTTCTGGATGTTGGATATGTTGAAGTCCCGTATACATTGTTAAGTAAAATTATCATATATACATTTTGTAATGATAAGTTTGCATGATTAAATATGCTTTGTGAGTTTCTGCAAAAAAACAATTTTAAGTTCATGTTGATAGGTGTTGTATTTGATTTGTGATGATAAAAAAGTTCAATACAAATGAGTAATGACAAAATGATTGTGTGATAATGACACGAGTGAAGTTAAATAATGATAGTTTATGGAAGTATTATGACCGGTGTTGATATGCGTTATAGGATCGGTTTACAACTAATTAATGATAATATGTTAGAGTACGAATGTTATGAGTTTCGCTTATTAGTGACATATTTTGTTATTGTGCCAAATGCAGAGAGCGTTATTTTGCACCCATCTAATATGAAGTATGAGGCAAAGTTGAAGAAGGAGCTTGTTACTCTACTTCGTATGTCGTGAAGAACTACTACTAACAACGACGATTATGGTGTCTACCTAATGTGACATATGGAGACTTATATGGGGAATGGGTTGAGGCATTGGAACCGTGGCCTTTTGGCTAAGAGTTGAACAATATTGCAAATGTTAAGGTCAAGATACTGCAGCTCTTTGTTGGCCCCGAAGATGAACCACCTTTACTTCGAAAACAAAGTGGACTATGAACGACATTTTGATAGTGAATCCAAGAACAAAAAAATAGACATTGAGAAGATGGTAACTAATTTCAAGAAGAAGAGTGGTGTTAGTAAATGACTTAAAATCTTTTGGATTTCCGAACATGGGTTGTAGAATCTTAAAAAAAGTTATTTAGCTCTTTGGTTCGATGAACAAATTCAGACAATTTAAATTTATTGTATTGTCGACGTGGTTTATGTTTAATGCTTTATTAATATTAGTACGTATTTTTCTCATTCGGTATTTGCTCGTCTCTTGTAAATGCTATTTTCTAATAAATGTTGAACAATCATTAACAATACCTAATAAGATAGTTATACTAATATAATGAAATAATAGGTTATATATAATGATATGTATATGTGATTATTATATAATTATATTTGGTTGTTATCTAGTTATGTTGATTCTTGATTCTACATGCATAATGATATTGTGTGTTTATATAAATGATTTAAAGATTGACGTTTAATGATATGAACTGATATATGCGATAATTCAAATAAGTGAGGAAAATCATTCACGATACCTAATGAGATAGTTATACTAATATAATGAAATAATGTGTTATGTATAATGAAAAGACGAAGTTGAAAAACTTTTACATGAAATTAGAACAAAAGGAAACAATTTTATGCTTGGCTCTGGGATTTCTGCCCATTTTTCTCTTTTACTTTGTCGCAGTTCCTTGCATTGTGATGACCCAACTCACCACATTTTGCACATCACCGACAGGTTTGTTTAGATCTCTCAAAGGCTTCTCTTTCCTTGATATCAATCGACTTCCAGATCCTTTAGTCTTAACTACATTTGGAGGTTGTACATCAATCACATTCGTTTTCGGTGTCCCATAGAACTCCTCGATCATCTTTTTTTTTTAATAGTTGATGGTACATTCTCTTGACCTGAAATTTGTAACCCTTCATCAGCTATAGTTGTTATAAGTAGAAAATTATGATCTTTGTTCCCCTCAATTCTCTGAATTAGTCCAAGAATGATGCATACAATTTGTTCATGGCATTCGGTTCTCGTCCACAGTTATATAATCTTTTGATGCAATATTCAAATTGATGTGCAAACATTTGACTAAAGCGGACTTCAAGCACCTTCCACCATAATACCTCTTTGGTATAAGCTTCACATCTTTGTTTTTTAAAACAAAGATGTGGCTGCACAATATGTTAATTCTCACAAACAATTTGTGGCCACATGAAAACAAATCGTTCACAACATCATAACTAACAATCCATGTATCATGGCTACTGTTGATAACTTTATAGGTCTCCAGATTAGAATCATTCGACATCTCCACCACACGACATCTATAACATGCCTCCACAATTTATGTCTGAATGGATTTAAACATGTTGTCTGTGTATATGGTAGCAGCATGTTTCTCAATAAACAACTCGATTACCAAAATTGAAACAATATTAGAATCCATATAATGTAATTTGGCAGTTTCATTCCTTTGAGAAAAGTATGATTTAAGTTCATTATAAATTCCACAAGATTAGAACGAGGTTTCATGTACCTCTTCAAGAAATTCTTTTCAGACTCAGACACGGATGTTGTCCTTAGAATTGATCCCATAGGAAAATTCCTAAAGAATGCGTGAACCCAATATTCTCTAAATTCGAACATGAACCAATCTTCATTTGACAGTCCATAAAGTTCCATGATCCTATTCCAAGTATCTACAAAAATACTAGGCTCAATCAATTCAGACCACACACGCTCATTCATCATTTTTTAAAATTTTAATTTCAAAGCAATTCCTTAGGTATTTTGTCAGAAACCTTCAACATGAAGTGCCACATGCACCACCTATGTATAGTGCCAACGAGCACAGATTCAATCGCAGATTTCATGCTCAGATCCTGATTAGTTATTATCAAATTGGGTGGCGCACTCATATATTACACAAATTGTTTGAATAACCATGAAAATGAATCAGTGTCTTCACCAGATAGCAAGTCAGATGCAAAAGTTACCGGCTTACCATGTTTATTTTTTTCAGTAAAGAGGGCAAAAATCATACAATACATGAACAAAAAAAAAATATTTAACTGCAAAAAAACAATTCGTAAACTTGCAATGATTATAGATATAATCATTGTATGTAAGCGAAAATTGCATTATTCATATTATAAATATGCATATTTATAATAATACTTGAATTTAACCAAAAATATAGCAAAACAAGCCATGAATTTAACCAAAAATATAGCAAAACAAGCCATCTTTTAATGCAATATATATTCTACGTTAAATCATTAATATATTATTCTAATGCAACAACATAATTACTTACCTGTTAGTAGAATATATTATGTCAAATGCAACAACATCACCAAAGAGTTGAAATTTTCTCTTTGCTACAACGTCACGCCAAAATAAACGTTTCAACTTATCATCATGATCTAACTCGTAAGCATATCTGAAACCACCACACGTTTCCTTCTTTCTACTTATTTCATTCAACAACATTTACACGTCTAGTCCTTCGACATATGCTTTCATGTCACGACTATAATTTCTTACTTCCATGATAGTACACCCCACACCATCATACCCACCCATTAATTCATTTAATAGTTTCAATGTTGGGCCAATACTAGCTTTTGCACAGTCAATTATAAATTTCTAATGTAAAGCATCAAACTACAATGTAATCTCATTAAATGCATGTAATGTTCCTCGACCATTGGATGATTGTATTCCTCCACAAACTTTCTAATAACATAACCGTTGTTTTCATCCTCACACACATACTTAAATGATATATTGGCTTTACATTCGCATCTCTTTCATAAGCATTTGTGCTTGTAAGCAAACCATTCACTTGCGTTCATTATATCTAGATTATCAAATCTATTTTTACCTTTCCTATTACATACAACACAATACTGTGTTATAACATCACCAAACGATTTGGAACCATATTTGTGAGTGTCAAAACCCATAGCACGAGCATAACTATCATAAAATACCCTAACTTAATCCAATCTTTAAACATTTTACTAATAGCAGACTTTAGATCATCTTTGCACTGAGGGACGTATACAACTGTAAAAGATGATAAATCAATTACAATTATAAACTAAAAGAAAAAACATAAAAAAATCAATAAATAATGAATAATGATATATAGTCATATCAAAACTGATTTGCTATACGAAAGCTAATGATATGTTTATGAAAATATAATGAACCCTAAATCCTAAAACAAAATATTACACTAAATTCATGATAATGATTTACGTATGAACAAATTATGATAAATTGTCTATATCATGATGATCTCATGACGTGGGTTAAAAACAATACTGATATATTTAAAAAATAACAACAATGATACTTCTAAAATAGAATAATGATTAGTCTAATAAAAAAATGATATGCATCACCATTAATAAAAATAAATAACACCATATACTAATTTGATATGATATGCATCTTATTAAATAATGATCAACGAATACGTAAGAAAATGATATCCATTACCAATTATAAAAAAGAATTAACACCATATAGTGTTAACCTTGCAAAAGGGAATGGCAAATAATCGTACAGAAAAACTATGAAATAAATGATACCTAGTGATTCATTCACAACATCCATTACGTAAGAAAGTCGGCAAACGATATTTAAAAAATTGTTCTAACGATTTTTTGGATGTTTTCAGCATATTTTAAGTTGGATGAATGATATATAGTTATTGCCTTGCAAAATATATCAAAGATACCATATAAAAAGCGTTTATATTCGACCATATCTGTTAGATATTGTAAGATCAGTTATGGCATATTTACAGCCCATGAAATCCGCCCAGCATTATAACCGATTATATATATAATTACATAATTGACCTTTTTCGAATTTAAAGGGAAAATAATGTTGTCACGTGTACTAATAGAAACCGTTATATCTTAAAATCTGACGGTCAATATTTGGTCATAAATCCTATATTAAGAAAAAGTTAAAATTTAATTACATATATACATATAGAGGTGTGCTAGACTAAAAACAACCCTATAGTGTTTAACTAAGAACAAATCTCGACCATTGGATTACACCAATTGACGGTCTGGATTTTGTTATACGTTACAGCATTATACTACTACGGAAAGAGCATTACAAGGGTAATTTTGTCTGTGCGAGAAATTCGAGCATGAGTTAATTTTGGAAACTGCCGATAATTTTGGACGTAATCTAAACCAAATCTACACCATGATTACATCACGTAATCGACGTCAAATCTGTGCAAAAGATATCATTTCCACAGCATTGTTTGAAAGACTATTCGACTTCTACTTTCCAACGGTGTTCGACCAAGAGATCGATTTCTACTTCACAGTTCCCGGCGGCGTCCAGGAGATCGCTCTACTTTCGTTCTTTCTGCAATATTTAGACATGTCGATGGAGAGACGCGACACTTCGGCCTCGAACCGACCGTCTTCTTCCAATAGTATGTTAAAATTTTAAATTTTTTGGCATGCGTCGGTTCCATTTTTGGTTTCTGTGTTTTTGTGTTTTTTGGCATCGAACTCCAGTGTTCTTTCTGTGTTTTTATGTCTAGACTAGTTTGTGATTTCTGTGTTTTTATGGCATTAATTTGCCCAGTTTCTGCTGTCATTTTCTAAAGAACTAGGGTTTTCTTGCATGTTTGTTGTGTGTATTTTCTGGCAATTTCTGCAATTTGTTTCTGTAATTTTCTGCAATTTCGTTCTGTAATTTTCGGCATCGTTTGTTGCTGTGTTGGGTTACGTGTAATGCTTTGATGTGTTATTTGTAATGCCTTGCTATGGTGTTTTGTGATATTTCTGGATAAACACTACATTGTGTTCTTTGCTTCAGTATAATGCTCTGCAATATTATTTTTTGTTCTGTACTTTGTATGATGCTTTTGCTCATTACTGGTAATGCCTTGATGTAGGTTTTGTGATGCTGTAGTTTATGTCCGTTTGGTATTGGTAATTATAATGTTTAATGTGGCATATGTTTATATCCGTGTAATGATTTGTTGTGTTATGTGTAATGCCTTGCTGTAGTGTTTTGTGATATTTTTATGTAATGCCTTGTTGTGTTATGTGTAATGCTTTGTTGTATATTTCGAGTACTACTAATATGTACTAATTGTAATGCTCCATTATGTTGCTCTACAAAAATTGTGCTCTTTTCTATATTTTGTATAATGCTTTTGTGTCTTATTGGTAATGCCTTGTGTTAGGTTTAGTAATACTGTAGTTTATACACGTTTGTTACTGGTAGTTATATTGTTTACTTTATTCAGCTGGTAAAGACGACGTGTCGCAAACAATGTGAATTATGACAGTGATGTGCTGCTCATAAAGCTTCTCAAACGCAAGCGACCAAGATGCAAATCTGTGGCTCCTCAACCCATAGAACGTAAGTTGGTGATTAAAAGAGCACCAGATTTCTTTGTTCAGATTTTGGAGGGTTTGAACGACAGACAGAAAACAACAATCGATGAAATGGGCTTCGGGGGCCTACTCCATTTTGCCGTGACAGATATCCCGTCCAGACTTGCGTATTGGTTACTGTCCAATTTTGATCCAATAAAGTGTAGTAGCAAACTAGCGCACGGACAATATCTTCATATTTCAGAGGAGGACGTACACATAACTTTCAGATTCCCCAGAGGTAGCCATATGATGGAGAGAAAAAATAGGCAAGAAAATATCAAATTGCTTGACGATCTTGCAACGGAAGAAAATAAAGGACGGTACATGATGCTCCCAAAATACATAAAGCAACAAATGGTAAAAGATACAATTATCGAAAGCATGCAATTATCGAAAGCACAACGGACGGGTACGTGAAGCCCAAAATACTTGACTACATCCACAATATATCAGATATCGGAATATACAATTGGTGCGCGTACCTTATTGATGTTCTAGCCCATACCTACAATAATTGGAAAGACAAACCAGCTACCATCTACACGGGGCCCATCGCATTCGTCCTGGTATGTAGTTTGTATCCGTTGTTGGATGTTGTGTAATGATGTATTTGTATGTTGATAATGCTGTTTAGTAGTCTGAGTGATGCTATATATATATGTACATAATTATGTGTTGTTACATGTTTATGAATGTTTGTTTCAACAATGAAGTATTATTATGCATATAATGCTAAATGATAAGCTGTTAAATGGTCAATTTTGGTTGCATGCTTTCTATGTTTATAAAAATTTAAATGTTTATAAAATTAACATATATAATTGTTGGCTGCAGGCTTTCTATGCTGATCGTATGGTCCATAGAAGGAGGACTGTGGGGAGATCCTATCCTACAGTAAGAGGGTGGACTGGTAACATGCTGAAAAAGAGATAGGCTGAAGAGCTGAAGTGTGGAGGTTTTAGAAAAGGATGTGTGGAACCCAGCTTTGATGTCCAGTCTTTGCCCAGTGTCTCAAGTTTGGACAGAGCTGAATGTGTGAGAGAGGCTCCATCAAAATGTCATTTGAACGAGGGGGGGCTGATGAGGCAGCTAAAGAAGCAAAGAAGACAATGGACAATCTAGTGATGGCCGTGAAGGCAGCCGCCGATTCAATGTGCACTCTCATGAAGCGCATTAAGGACACGCCCTCCCACATCCGTGATATGGAATGCTTCAAAATTGCAGCCGATGCAGCGCGAGTGGTACTAGGTATGTCACAGCAAGAGCCTGATCCCTCAGTCGACGCCGTGGCTAACCTCACTCAGGCCATGTCCGATGAGGGTTTTGAGAATCCCAAGTGGCTAGAGGCAATAAAAGCAATGATGCGTGCCATCGATGAGAGGAATGACATATGCAACAGAAGAGAATTTCCCACATTCAACATTGGGCTGAGTAGTGATGTAAGTGGTCATTTCATCTCTTATTCATTTGTGCATTGTTATTGTGCATGGCGTCCAAAAAATTACAATGTTGATGATATTGTTTTACTTATATAATGTTTTTGTTTATTATATTTAATGATATCATTTGTCATAAGTAATGATATTAAATAAAACTTGATTAGTGTCAATTAATAAGCTAAGTACATTTGAGTATTAGACAATCTACCAAAGCTCTTTCTGTAAATGATGCAGTCTGAAGAGACTCATGACGATGTGCGTGCGACACACTTAGAAGACGATGTGCCGGCTGATGACACAGCTACAATGGAGGCAGTATAGCAAGAAAATATTGGAGAAACTGCTGCCAGGGAGGTAAGTATCTTATATGAATATGCATAAACAAATAATGTCATCTTTGTATATTTATAATGATGTTGTTCATAATGCAGTCTGAAGACGTTGATGGCGCTGTACGTGCAGCCCAACTAGGGGACGACGTGACAGCTAATGAAGTGGTGGAGGGGTTACAACCAAAAGAGGTACAAAATATTGTAACCAATTAGGTATATAGTTAAAATAACATATACATATATATTAGCAACGGTCAATTCATAATGTTCAAAGCGGAATATCTCTTGTTACTATAATGCTAATAGTAGTGTGTTCTAATGCTATAATATTATTTTTGTAATGCTTTATATGGTGGTTCAAGATGCTGGAGTTGAGGATGTTGGCGTCCATGGAATGGGAGAAGATGATGTCCCTTGTGGACCAATTGAGCAACAACCGATTGAAAATGTCCAAGTACAATATTTGTTGTCATATTAATGCTATTATTATTACTGCTTAATGCTTTATGATTAATGTTCAAATGCTATATTTTGGAGGTTTAGGATGTAGGAGTTGAGGATGTTGTTGTCCATGGAGGTTCAAATATACCAATAGGTATTGTAATTCCACAGCCCCTTGCCAAAGGGAAACAACCTATTGTTGGCGATGGTGTTGAAGAATGTGTGGTTGATGTGAATTCCATTATTAGAACAGCGATAGAGGTACAACCATATAATTCTTCCCACTTATATTAAGTTAAAAATCATTATTGAACTTTTCACTTTTAAAATTACTTGTTGGTTATTACATCAGACAGTTGATAAGCTGGAGGGTGTAACCAAGCACAAGAACACTGGTATTCCTTCAACTGGTGATGCTGAAGATGGAGCCAAATCTGCCATAATAGTACAAACATAAAATCCTTTTATTTTATATATATAATTCTTCATTTACGATTACTGGCACCATGTATTGTTATACCCTCGCACATGTTATGCAGACAAAACTGGAGACGCCCGCGGTGCGTTCTAGACGCGAAATAAGAACTTCCCATATACTAAGATCACCGCACAACGAGAGAGCTCTAAATCCAGCTTCAAAACTCACGGCGCATGAAAAGCAGATGTACTACCTATTGATAACCACGAAGGATACACAATAGTAATGCTTATATGTAACAATTATATATTCATTGTATAATAAATCTGTGTAATGATATAGTATATTCACTATAATGATGTTGTATGGTATGTGTGATATTGATTTCTCACATTGCTTATCTATTTACCTTTTCAGGAACATAATAGTGTATGATGACAGTATTGTGTCAGTCCCCAAAGTGGACTTTGTCACCCTTGAGCCTCACGTGGAGATATCGGTGGGTGTCGTCAATGCTTGGAGCTCGTATCTTAACCACATGGAGCAATACCGAGCCGTTTCTTCACCTTCCAGACTATTCCTTACAACCTATGCCTGCGTGAGCTAATGTTTTTATGGGCTTCAAACAAATCGTAAGCATTGAATAAACTAACATGTTATACTCGTTAATGCAGAGCTACACCATTGTAACAAGGCCTTCTACTTGGGATGACAAACGTGCTAGCCATGAGTTTTCTGAGCGGTTGACTGCCGAATGCAAGGGCGTCAAGGGGTTTAAGTGGAGCGACTGTGACATGGTAATCTATTTCACTCATCCATTGAATGATGTATCTTTTTTCATACGAGAATGATGTTCATTGTCTTTCAATGCTAGGTATTCTTCCCAATTTGTGGTATGGATCATTACCATCTTATGTGTTTTGGCCTACGCTCGGGTGACGTTGAGATAATCGATAATTCTAATGCTGGTGGAGAACGGAGATTTCAAGACGTATACGGTGAAACACCTAGCAGATTGGTATGTGTGATCAACTATATTCCATATCATTTATATTGTTCTTTGGTAAGCCAATATGTATGTGTCTTTAATGCTATATGATTAACAACAATGCTTTGTGTTTAATAATGTAATGTTGTATTGCTACAATATGTATACTATGCTTAATGAAATACGTTTACCGGTGTAATGCTATATGACTATCCGTGTAATGCTACATCATTGAATGTTTAATACCATATGTTTGACATTTCAAAATATAAATTTTTATAACTAATTATATTACTTTTGATGCAGTTCAAATACTCGTACATTCAAAAGAATTCCTCGTCCATGGTGGCCGCCACGCTAAGGAAGAGTAAAATTATTGTACTTGATATGCCGTGGAGGATTTCTACAAACAAAATTGATTGCAGTGTGTACCTTATGCGTCACATGGAGACGTATATGGGGCAGAGTATTAAAGATTGGACATGTGGACTCTCGAAAAGAAGTGGAAGGGTGCTATAGATCCTTCGTGCAAAATACTGCAACGCATTGTTGGAAGCGGAGGTAAATGTCCAATCATACAGCAACAGGGCATCCGCCGAGCGTCATTTTGTGCTAGCAAACAAAGGCAAGAAAATCGACGTAGAAAAAATCATAAGCCGATACATTAGGAGGGACAATTCTGAAAATTAAAAAAATTGATTGTTAACTTAGTGGCTTTTATTATCACTGTAAAGCCGTCTATTCTATGATGGCCGCCACATTAAGTAAGCCCCGCACATTATGTTAGTATTAGTAGTTACTTTTGTTATCATTGTGAAAACTTATGTTAACATAGCATTATAAGTACTTATGAAAGACATTTTGTATTTATATATGTCATTATTCATGAAATCAAAAATAAATAAATTACGTCACCAAAAATACACATCATATCATTATAATAACAAAAATGATTTCATTGTATGAGCTGAAAAAAAAATATTATATATTTTACTTTGTGTTACTATGCTTTGAAAAGCATTACTGGTGTACATGACTGTCATTACATTGAAATAGAACTAACATTATTCATAGTGATGATAAAAGCTTGTAATTTCACGTCATCGTAAAATTATTAAACATATATAATTGTTCCCCTATTAAAAAATATCATTCATACGAATATAACTAAAAAATTTAATATAAATTAGTAAAGTATGAACCTCATAATAATGCTCATAAATGTTAATAATAATGACATTGTAGTTACTATACAATGCTAAAGTTATGTCTGGACCTTCTGCTTGTGTTTCTCTTTCACTTTGTCGCAATTTCGTGCATCGTGATGACCCATCCACCGCATTTAGCACACCGCCTAGCAGGTTTGTTTAGCTCTTTCACTGCCTTCTCTTTTCTCAATATCAACATTTACATTTGGAGGGTGTACATCAATCGCATCCAGTCTGGCAACATCCTAAAAGTCCTCAATCATCTTGTTCTTTTTAATAGTCGATGATACCGATCACTCGCCGAACATTTGAATCTCGGCTTCATGTATCGCTATTGTTAATGTAGCAATATTTTCAATGTAAGTGTCGGTCCAATACTTGATTTGATCTATTAACATAATAGAATTTGTTACCATATATATCGGATGCCATACTTAATTGAAAACTACATTCCTTATATATAGCGGATTTAATGAATCTACTAAAATTCTCCCTTGATTATAGGGATTATACAAAACGATAAACGTGCTAAAATTACTTCAGTGCCCTTCATTTAATTAAAAACGACAACTTATGATTTTTTTTAATATTACACGTGGCAAAATATCATCCATACGATCCTCAAAATCAACGGTTACGAGTAGTTCTTAGTTCTAATGAAATATGTGAGTTCTCATTTGTAGCAAATTATAGTTACTGTAAAAGTTGATATATATCTACTGAACTAACTTTTATAAAAATCAATTTATTGAACTGCAAACGTTGATATAATACTTGGGATTAGTTAAAAATATATAATAACTCGCATAATATGATGATGTTATTCTTACTTTACTTTATAGAGAATGACATATGGTATCATTTTTTCTAAGTCTGACGGACATATATTTGTACTTATATATTTATTTTGGTAACTTCCATTTTTTTCTTCAAAAAACTAGAAATTTCAATTTATATATATATATTATATATATGGGGATTTTAATAGCTATTTTTGAAAAAAGAATATGTAATATAAAATTAATTACCAATAATATAAATAATTATGTAAACTACTCTTCAAATTATTTGTCAAAATATAAAAGAAATACTATGTATATCAACATTCTTAAAAAAAATTAATATAAACATTCTTAATTGTACTTTTGGCTCATCAAAGGGTAGCAAACTTATAGTTGGTAGAAAGAATGCTCAATTTTAATTGGGGTAATTGTGTCTAAATACACGAATTTTCATAAAATTTTGATTTTGCACATGAACTAAATTTTTTGATTTCAATACACAAATTTTCAATTGTTCTTATTTTTTACATGATTGATAGTTTCCACCAAATTAATACTTAGGTGGACACATGAAATGTCTATATGACTTAAACGGTCAATGTACTAAATAATATAGTTAGATATATTTAAGATGCTTTGATGACATGAATTTGCCACTTCAGCTAGCCACGATAACGTTAATTCGCCAAAAATTGATAACTGGATGAAAAATGAGAACCACTAAAAGTTGGTGTATTTGGAAACAGAATCTTTAGTTCATATGCAAAAACAAAATAGAGTGAATGTTTTTTTTTTTTTGGCGTAATTACCCACTTTTAGTTATAAGATATATCAATCAACTATTTTAGTGATAAGATATGACTGATAAAATAATATAACTTAATCAAATATTTGATAAGACATGATGGATAATTTGCACAACACTAATCATTAAGGGCATCATCAACAAGACCTCATTTTCAACCTCATTTTCAGCCACAATTTCACTTTTCAGTTGCCACGTATCAACCTCATTTTCAGCCACAAAACCTCTAATGCAGCCCCAAAATTCAAGCCCATTTTCAGCCACAACTCAACCATTTCCATTTTATCAAATTTTTTAACTATCTCCAATTTTCTATATTATCTTAAATTGCGATAATAATAAAATAAAAAATAAATTACTAAAAGTCTAAATTGACTTAATTATAATTCAAAAATTACATAATTTGATACCGAAAATTACATAATTTAAATATTGAAAATAACATAATTTAAGATAGGTCCAACTCAGTTATTGGAATGTGACCACTCTCTTCGATCATATCACGTTGGAGCAGGGCATGTACTAGTTCGTCGTGAAGAGAAGCTTGTCGATCAGCATATTCTCGAAATTTAGATGGAGCACCTTGAGTTAGGCTATCACACGCCTGCCCCGAGCTAGATCCGGCTTCATCCAACCAATCAGATGCATTGCCTTGTTCCTCTTCGATAATCATATTATGCATTATGATACATGCATACATAAGTTCCGCGATGCAGGACTTGTACTACATACGCGCCGAACCTTTGATTATCGTCCATCGTGATCAAAGTAAACCGAAAGCCCATTCAACGTCCTTTCTTGCCGCCTCCAGCCTTTGAGCAAACAATGCTCTCTTTGGATATGTGGGATATGTAATCGATTTGACGAACACCGGCCACCTTGGGTAGATACCGTCGGCTGAATAGTAGCCCATATTGTACAGATGGCCATTGGCAGTGAATTCAACGGACGGTCTAGCACACACTTTGTTGAATATAGATGACTGGTTCAACACATTGATATCGTTGTTTGACTCAGCTACACCAAAGAATGCATACCATGTAACACCCCTTACTCAGTAGGTTTCCCCACCGAATAAATGATATTACGGTTGGTATCGCGGACACTTAGACTAAATTTTTCTTTCAATTTTACTGAAATACATGCACATAAAATACATTAAACAATATTGTACAATTTTTACAGCGGAAGAATTGCAATTTATAATTTAATACAGACAACATGCCACAGACTTCTAAATCTTTTATTGGCTTCTGGTGACTCGGCAAGGA
>JAYDZE010101930.1:0-24100 GCA_034509125.1 Monilaria moniliformis
ATGGAGAAAATAACACCAAAAGAAATAAAACATGTGATACACATGGTGTCAGATCTTTGTGGTGTTGTCTCTCACAGCGTTATCGTCTCATTCCTCCGCTCTTTCTCTCTGAATTTCGCCTGTTATTTGCTCTAGGGTATCAAAGATGTCTTTTTGTCTCTGAAAATTGGTATTTAAGAGTTTCTAGAGGCCCGCGTGCGTCTCACCCGGCCGGGTGGGACTTGGCAATGCTTCTACCCAGTCGGGTGGAGCTCTCTGGAAGCCCCCTGGAGGCCACCCAGCCGGGTGGCTTGTTGTACACCACTCTACCCGGCTGGGTAGAGGTCTCTGGGGAGTTTCATGGCTCACCTGGTGAGGTGGAAAGTGGTGCACAATTTGAATCGGCCGGGTGGAACTCTCTGGGACTTCTACACTTTGACCTGGCCGGGTGGAGAGTGGTGCACAATTTGACCCGGCCAGGTGAAACTCTCTACATCCCAAATTTTCCCCAAATTCAGCATTTTCCTTTGTTTTTTTCATTTCTTTTCTTCTCCAAACTTCTTCATAACAAAGAAAAGTGCTTAAAACGGATAAGAACTCAATAAACAAACGTGAAATCTTAGAAAAAATATTATATAATTTGATTTGCATCAGTACATCACACTACTTATCAGATCTTTTTTTATTTGTTCAAGTAAAGGTTGTCCAATTCTATGTTAAATAGTGTTCTAGAATTCTACCAATCTTAAAAACAATACAAACACATTCTCCAACATATTCAGATTTGCTTAATTTATGTTCAAAAAATTTATACTCTGTCATGAGAATAGTCACAAAAATTTAATACAATATTTTTAAAAATATCAACACTCAACCCAAAAACCTAACAAATCAGGCTTTCCACATCACACTACTTATTAGATCATTTTTTTATTTGTTCAAGTAAAGGCTGCCCAATTCTATGGTAAATAGTGTGCTAGAATTCTACTAATCTTAAAAACAACACAAACACATTCGTCAAAATATTTAGATTTGCTTAATTTCTGTTCAAAAAATATGTACTCTGTCCTAACAATAGTCACAAAAATTTAATACAACTTTCCTAAAATATATCGACACTCAACCCAAAAATTACTTTTGACTGCCTCGTCGGCCCCCCCAAAAAAGCCCATGCTTGAAGCCTAATTAATAACAATTTTCCATAAATATCCTCTATTAGTTAATGGATGGAAAACAAAACTTTCCTTAATAACCTACTCCTCATTAACAATTAATTACAATATTTATAAATAACTTTTATTGTGTATTAAATATAAATATATCAAATTTTATCTGTATTAAAAATAAATTACATAACAATAGTATAAATAATACGTGTTTCATGAACATGGAGCTTTTTTTTTTTCTGTGGCAAATAAATATCATAGCACCGCCAAAATCGCAAGCTGTCTTTTGGGCCTCATATAAGTAATAAATGTGGGTTGTCCACCACAATCCACTTTAATAAGGCATCACTATATGATATGTAGTGATGCGAATTAAATCAACAACTGGCCTCTTGAGTCAATGTAATTAATGCATGCAACAACCTCCACTTCAGTGACCCAAAATAAATGTCAAATCGCCTTGACACGGTAAACTATAATAATAAAAAGTAAAGAGTACAAGGCATAGTTATAAAAAAACACTCACTGAAATAGAAGTTTCTACCGTCAGTAAAAAGAAAATAGAGGAAATCTGCATCTCAATCGCTTTGAATTTTTTAAGTTTTAAACCTTCGCACACGTTTCGATCTCAATTTCTTTCATTGTTTTTGGGTCTGTTTCATTATCCCCTTTCCACGTGATTTTTCGGATTTACCTTGGTCTCGATTTTCAAAGAAATCGGGTAAGGTTCTATGCCACGTCCAAAATTTCTATCGGAAATTAGCACGTCGTAGTGCTAATCTAGCATTGAAATCACACATAGTTCTGCTTAATTTTTTATTTTTTGTTCTTTAACAATGTTCTTTCGCTGTATTTCGTAAGTCATTTTTAAAAAAAGCGATGTAGAAGGCGTTGTTTAGAAAATTGGCGTCAGATTGCTGAATCGACACAAATCTATATGTAAGATTTGATTTCACAATTACTTTTACATCATCGGTATATCAAAACAAATCTGTAATAAAAGTTAATCAATTTTATATGCAGCGTCGTTTTTTTTAATCTACCACTAAGAATATTAATATTGTTAAAAGTATTTATGTGTACAATAATTTTTCACTTAAAAGCAAATTTTCGACTATTAACATGACTACTATCTGGAACTTCAACAAAATTATTTTGTAGTAAAGTCAGCATGGTATGTTATTCTATGTATTCATTGATAACACATACATTGACTTTTTATTTATTTATAACATTGCATGATTCTATAAAAATGAAGATTCAGCCGTAAATCAGAACCTAAAACATGACGGCTCCATCGTTTTACGGTACTCTGCCAGAGTTCTTCAAGATCTTCAGGCATCAGCTGCATGAACAAAAGATAGTTGGTGTCCTTGTCTTAAATGCATGTCACTTACCTTTCATCTTTCAATCTTCATTAATTGTATCCATTTTCTATTCACCACAGTTAGTGCCTCCCGAGTTCGTCTACACTTTCAATGGTCCCCTTTCGTCGATAACATGAAAGCTCGAAAAAGGACCACGTATGTCATGGGATATAGGAATCACGAAACAGAAAAAAGACTACTACATGGATAAATGATGGAGTGATTTCTGGAAATAGAATTCTATCAATGAAATTGATTTTCTCGTATTCACGTACATTTGACCATCATGCTTCTATGTAAAGATCTTCACCCCAAGCGCCATCAGAAAAGACTTCCAAAACCCAAAGATATGTAGAAAGATTACCATTGTTGCAAACATACATGTATCTCATGTTCACACATTTATGTGTGTGTGTTATAACTACACTATCTATTGTAGAAAACTGTGAGCTTGAAATTGAACCTTCATCTTAAAAAAAGATGGCTGGTCCTAGTAGCTCTCTTTCATCTTCCAAAAGGATGACTAGTCCAAGCAACATTCCTTCATCTTCAAAGAGGATGGCTAGCCCAAGCAACCTTCCTTCACCTTCAAAGAGGATGGCTAGTCACCGTAAATGTTATGCCTCAAAAAGAGCCACCAATCCAAGCTTCTCCTGCATCATAACGAAGACTAACTACAAATTTATGGTAAAGATAACATTTTATGGAATTTATATGCAACATTCAATTTACAGTCACACAAATTCACCGATAACATGTTATTGTGCACAATACAAAATATACCGAAAAGGTTCTGGACATAATATGTAGTTCGCAAGTTTTCTTCTAAAGTGATTGTCAGAGTGGACAATATGTCGTGGACCCTTGGTATAATAGAAGAATGTGACAGAATCCTGATCAAATGGCGCCAATTCTACTGCGACAATCGCCTAAAAACGGGAACGTCTTGCCATTTTGAGCTCACGGACAACAAAAAGATCAGTTTCAGAGTCACCTTCACCCGTTGAAGTATCCACAAGTATTTTCAAACATTTTCAAAATCAATTTCATACATTTAAGTCGCAACTTTCACACACACCTATTACTGAACCACATCTCACGTGACATAGCCCAATCCACCGAAAAAATTGTCAATGTCGACCGCTGGGAAGAAGATTTATTCTGTATTTGAACTACTACTTTTATCTTACGCTATTAATGTTTATGGACTGTTTTTTTAACCGCCATCTGCATGCTTCAAAATTATTTCTGTTTTTTTTACCAAACTTCAAACATGTGGCACGGGCTGAATGCGAAAAACTAGTACTATTGTGTTTTTAATATTTTCTTGCTTTTGGCAACATCATTTTGAATGTTGGCATCTGGACTTTTTCAATTCAGAATGTCTATTATTTGCTACTTCTTGACTGGGATACACTTCATATCGATGCTTCAATGCTTTTTTATGTTTGTATTGTTATGAATCAACTTCACACAATTTCTATTATTTACCGTGTGTTGAGTGATATGCACTTCATACGGATGCCTGAAATGGTTACTGATTTTTCCATGCCTCTAAATCAGCTTCTCTATCTTCATCTCTGTTTTTTTGAAATGGCGAAAAAAATTGGGAGAGCATGACATTTATAAACAAAACTATTCTCCTTCATTCACGCTTTGTTTTGATTTATGGTCAACATTGGTCGAATCAATGCAGACAATCCCTATACCATACCAATACCACCAACACAAATGCTGAAAAGTTTGGATATATCACTTCAGGCTATGCTCAGTGTCAAAAAATTATTAAGTTGGGCGGCAATGTGACAAATTTGTAATATAACTCATATTGCTGCTTTTTAATGGTAGCATAGATATAAATATTTTGGAGCTACTTTTCTCTCCGCTGCCAAACAAGAACAAAATTGCACCAATCGTTATTCTTGATGGGCCCATTTTCCCTTTTCCCTCTTTCTAACGGTTTAATCATTGTTTAATTAAGGGATAATTGCCATTTAAATCATAACTTTTCGTTGACTTCTGGTCAACCCATAACTTTTGAAACTTGAACATAAAATCACAACTTTTGACATTTTTTCAATTATCCTACATATCAAAATTCTAGTGAAATTGGTGGTGACGTTCAGCCGGAATTTTCGATGTGTACAAAACATCCGTTCTCCAAAACGATGTCGTTGAGATAATTGTCACTTAAATCATAAATTTTCGTTGAATTCCGGTCGACACGTCACCATCAGTTTCACCGAAATTTTGATCCGTAGGATAATTGAGAAAATATCAAAAGTTATGGGATTGACCAGAAGTAAACGAAAAGTTATGATTTAAATGGCAATTATCCCAAAATATAACTAGCCTTTTTTTTTTTCTTAGTGAATGTGGATACAAGTTTTGAAGGTAAAGTAAGATACGAAGATAGGCAGGCATATGCAATGTGATGTATCATGAGCAAGAACGGACGTGTTCCAATAATTCACATGGGAAAAAGTTATTTTTTATACTAAGTCATAGACGCCTTTAGTGAAAAATTCCAAAAAATATTCTGTGCCACTAAAGGGTGCAATGTTGTTCCAATGGTGTTAGAGATGCTTAGAAACCCACATAATTGGAATAAGGAAACTCATGGTGTGGGACTTTGGAAAATGACACCAGATCATTTTAAATCACAACTAAGAATTTTTAGCTTTTTCCACTTTCCGTTGCTTATTAATCTTGATATGACTATTATTTGTAAATTACCTCAAATTTAATATTATGCAATTGGATAATCATATTGAAATATCAATACAATAGAACATTAGACAATGCAGATAAAATTTCTCCCAGCAAGACCAACATATACATTCATATAGTCTGTGATTTGATAATGGATTAATGACTGAATTTATTCCAATCTCTAGCTATACTATTAATTTTATCCCAATTTTTAAAATTTATCAATTTTATCCCAACTTATTCCAACCAACTTTTTCTACATATATATCAATTCGATCGATTCATTTTCATTCGTAAGCAATCTATATAACTTTTCGGTGTCTACATTCACAATGCTAAGAAACTGATACTCGTTCCAAAAGTATAATGTTCCAAAAGTATAATGTTTCTTTGTCATTTTTGTCCGTCCATCAAAAGTATAATGTTTCTATTTTAAGATATAATTCTTTATATTAATTTTTGTCACCATTCACACTCAATATTTACAAAAAGTTCATCACTTACTTTTATTTTTAGTAGGTCCAAAAACCACTAATCCACTAACTCAATATTGCTTATGGAACCATTTTTCTACTTAAAATACATCTTCAATATTTTTTCTTAAAACCCATGTCTCCCTCTGCACCACACTCGTCATAAATGGAGGGAGTATAACATGATAACTAATAAAAGTAACATTTAAATTCTAAAAAATAATTATATACTCCAATTATATAAAATAAATCCTCAATAATAAGTATATAATTTAATTAAAGTATATATAATTGAAGTTATAGAAAAACTAAAAATATATATATGAAAAATGAAAATAGTACATGGATGAGACATAGTCTTTTCCACACGCCTCCTCCATCAAACACCCATCTGACAATCTCGGAGAAAAAAAAAATGTTTGCGCGTCAGTGTAGGCATGGCCAGAGCCAAGCCTCGGGCACGCTTCGACAATCGTCCGGCAAATATTTTATTTATTTTATTGTTATTATAATAATAATAATTATTATTAAATATAGGCTGTATTACTCTATTTTTATGCACGGGAATATGATTTGGCCCGTCTATTTTTGACTTCATAATTTTGATGTAGGCAATGTGTAAATAGGATTGTGTTCTATGTACCCTCCCTAGTCCCTACCTACATTGACACGCACATTTGTTTTTATTACGAAAGTTATGTTATTAATTAAATGTCTTTTTCTAGTGGATTTTTTCTGTCAAATGCCATCGTCGTGTAATCACATGTTTTCCCACCTTATCTGTATTTAATTTTTAAAATAAACTTAAAAATAAAATGACTTAGTACTAAATTGGGAGTCTAAAATAAATATGTGATATATCATGCTGGGTGAAAGCCTCACAATTAAACATAGCTTGACATTCGTCTCTTCGGCCCACTTATTGATGTATTTGTTGGTTTTCGAAACTTAATAGGGAAACAACGTTACTCACATGTCTCATCTACATTCAAAAAGAAAAAAAGAAAATAAGAAAAAAAAAACAAGAGAGAGAGAGGAAGATACAATAAGGAAACGACGTTAATCAAGCATGTGTAATTCAACTTCTGAAGTGACCCAATTACCGATATGTAGGGGTGATCATTCGGTTTTCGGTTCGGTTTTTTGCGCAAATCGAACCGAACCGAAAATTTGATTATTTTTTTTTTAAAAATTAAAACCGAACCGAACCGAATTACCCGAAAAACCGAACCCGAAAAACTGAAATCCGAACTATGAAAACCGAACCGAACCGAACCGAAAAAACCGAAATATCATAAAATTATCCAAAAAACCGAAAAAAACTGAAAAATCGAAAATCCAAAAATTATATGTATATATATGAAATATATATACATATAATATTTATGTAAAAAAAATATAAATATATACATATATAAATATGTATATACCCGAACCGAACCGAACCGAACCGAACCGAACCGAAAAATCAAAATTTGTGAAAAATTAAAACCGAACCGAAGCGAAATCCAAAAAAAACCGAACCAAATTTTAAATTTCGGTTTGGTTCGGTTCGGATATTCGGGTTTTGGGTACTTTTGCTCACCCTTAATTGCTTCTCTCGCATAAAGCTGGTAAAATTTCTGTTTTTTGGTGCGCCAATTGATTCAATTTTTTGAGGGCTTTTTAAAAGCATCAAGTTTTGGAACCAATCCATTTTTTCTGGATTCGGATTTGAATGATGAAATGTGGCGTTGGTGGGGCCAAGCCATCGTGACAGGTATTCATGAGAAATTCAACAGGTATTCATGAGAAATTCAATCTTTCATTTCACTAGCCATTCATTCCTTCTGTTCAAAGAAAATAGATAATGTATTGTGTTTTCCATATTAAGTGTGGATTCTTAAGTGCCCTTCTTATCATTTATTGGATAAAGTTATATACTTTATTGGAAATAGGGATTTCTTCTTCACACACACACCCACACACACATTTATAATATATCAGTGTCTATATAAATTCTTTGGTGAACAAGCTCGTGTTCTTGGCGTTGCAGATTTGGGAACTACCGTGCATTTGCTTCAAGTAAGCACCGCTCTCCCATACTCTTATTGGAAATGGCCTCCTTTTGTCATTCACGCGCAATTGCTGATTGATGAAATTTGGAAAGTGAAATAATTGAACAGTTATTGCTGATTTGCGATCTGAATATCTATAGGGCAACCATGATCGTGAATTCTCTTTGATTAATTAAGTCTAGAGTTTCATTTAATTTACGCTGGCTGGTCTTATTTGGTACGATCCGTATATAGAGACTGTGATCCAGTATATCATGCTATTCTATACATGGAGCAATTGAGGTTCTTTTGAGTTACTACTAAAATGTTCATTTTCAGTTAGCTTCTTTGCATTTGTCCTTGAATGAAATATTTGATGATGTTGAAGATATTATTTAGAGTTAAGTTGACTTCTATATCTAAGAGGTTTCACCCATAGATAGGTGTTGAGTAAAGCATTCGTGATATAGAGAACCTTAGTCATTTGTGACTTCTCCTTTTTTGTATTTGATCCGTATTACTCATCAGATTGAGGTGACTGTGAAATGGGGTAATTATACATGCATTGACTGCTCTATTTGACCTGTTGTCTGTTGATAGGAGAGTGCCTGGTTTCAGGGAAATGTCAATAGGTGTTTATAGATCTTAGGCTGTCTCCAGTCCACAAATATGATATAGTACAACAATTACATTATGGTGTGAAAAAATTATAAGTTCCTCTCCGATTCATCTGTAGTCAAAGAGGAGGTTCCATTTACACCTCTAATACTTTCTGGAAAAAAGAAAAAGAAAAAAGTTCCAAGATGTTGGAAGATCCACAAGCTGTCAATGTAAGATGGGCATATACTCTGTCACGTATTGTTGGTATCCATCTATAATCTATATTTATGCATATATAAATCTTTACTTGCTACCTTATGAAATATATTTACTTCTGTCATTTATCAGTAGTGATCATATTCATATGACATGCTAATATGGATGGATCTTAAGTTTAGCATAAAAGTTAGATAAGTAAATTGTATCAGAACACTTGTGTGAATTAAAGATAATACAATTTTATTGAAAAATATACAATTAAGGGAGAGCACTTCAGAATCACCAAAGTGTTGTGTCAGAATTGTTGCTGCGTCGTTCAAATGTTATTTTAGTGACTCAAATGGAGCTTCTGTCCGGTATAAGATATATATCGTGACCATTATTCAGAGTTTTTGCAACAAAATTGGTTCGATGTTGGAGTTCCCCTTATTTATAGTTATTTATATATTCATGTTCTCACCACAAACTATTTTTATTTTCAAGTCAGCTTTATTTGTTAACTATGAACTTGATAAGTGTCTAATACGAGACTTATTTGCAGGGTTTATCCTAGTCTTTGGGAACTTCTGGGGCCATGGCAAACCAAAGTCTCTCAGAAATTTGTTGTTATTACTGTACGGAAGTGGATTACATTTTTTCTCATCTCTTAAGCTTAACTTCTTGTGTAACACGTCGAGTGATTGAATTTATTGGTGAGCTGTTTTTAGCATTATAATTTTTTGCTTGCAGTTGCTAAGATAACAACCTTGTCATCTCCCTTGAACATTGCAATTACATGCAGCTTTGTCTAACTTCTCACTTCAACATGGTGTTTCTTCTTTAAACACTGTACTTGCAGAAGATATTGTGTTGAGGGATGTGATTCGATTGTTAAGAGATTCAGAGATCAATTCTTCTTGCAAACAACCAACATCTGGAACCTGCACTGGTAAACAAAATTTGGCTCTTGAATATGCATCTTCTTCAAGAGATTGTAACTCCAGTACAAGCTTAGGCTTTCTTGACAGAGATGCCATATATCTGGAGGATCTATTATTCATCAATTCAGGATCAGAAATTGTTAATAGAAATTACTCTAGGGGTGTCCACTTCGTTTTTAAAGGGTAAAGCTACTGCTATGCTACAATGCTTTCTTTAATGAGTCCCTAGTGAATGACATTGCTCACAACCAGTATATTACAGAATTGGATCTTAGTCTGATCATGAGATTGTTTAACATTTTCAGATTCGACGACTTTACCATTTAACTGCCTTTTGTTATTGCTGTTTGTAGGTTGACGCTCCCTATCTTCTTTTTTTGAATTTGCTTGGAGATCAGCAATAACAACATGGAGATGTATAGGTTATCATAAGGGATGTGTTCATGCTCGTGTACAGAGGTGAAAGGACCATGTTTTTTATTTATTTTGAAAAGTACTTTTATGCTTGTAGGGAAGTATACCCTTTAATTGTTATAGCTGTATTTCATTTTTCGGGCTGTTTGTGACCTTTATGCTGCAATTTTTCCAGTATTGTATCTCGAGTTCTGAGAACTTTGAATGGGTCTTCTGATGATATTGGGTGGTTACAAGCATCTCCTGAAATGGCTCCAGTTGAGGATGGATCAGCTAGATTCCTAGAGCTGTTACAAGAAACTAGGTACCGCAGTATGAAGTTCAAAATAATTTAACCATGATGTGGTGTGATTTTTCTTTGTTCTTTTTTTGAAATTTTGTACTATTAAAATACCACTGAGGTGTCACTTAAGTTTGAAAGCAGGAACATAATTAGTCTTACTCATTTGGAATCATTTGAAAAGATAGGTAATGAGACCATTGTTGGATTCTCTGCCACATCCCATGTCCTTGTACTGGTTGATTACTTAAAGTTGCTCCTTTAAGGATCCATTGCTGGGTTTTTTAATGATATTTGATGTGTTTCATGTGAAGTTTGACAAATACCAAATAGCCACACAGAAGATATGTATTGCAAGAGATGTGGTCATGGTAATTAATTCTTAAGGAGTAAAACATGTAGTCATACTTATATCAGCATAGGGATCATTTTGAGTGTGTCACGTGTCAGGTATGTTTTGAATACCTTTTTCAACCAAAACCAAAGCAGATAGTACCTTCCATAATTACCAAATTTGAAAGATTAAAATTTCTGAATAATTAGAATTTTTCTAATTAATTAGATTAGATTTGAAACAAGGTTGATGAATTGTTGACTGTCTTTGCTCCATAATAGATATGGATATTGCTGTAACAAACTGTTTCATTTTATGAATTTCTTTTATCTCTACTAGTTGAGAATCACAATTTTACTTTATTCATTTATTATAATTTGAAAATCTGAAGTCATAACATTGAGGCCAATGCTGTATTTATTTTAGATGCTCTGTAGAAGGTATTTCCGAAGCTCCATTGGTAGTGAAAATTGATAATATTTATATCTTATTTAGGAAGATTTCTGGTCAGTCGCATCAGTTAGCGATTTTCAATAGATTATGTAGTATTTCTTTAAGTAAAGAGGAAGATGGTTATGAGAACATGTTTATTGGAGAATATATGTTGATGTGGTAATTTGATACTACATTGTTGTTGATGCAACATAGGCCTTGATAAAGAGTCCATTTGATGTTCACCAATTTTATTTTGAAAGAATGAGGCACTTAAGGCAATGTGAAAACATAAGCGTGAACCACCTTCCTATTTAGAATTAACTCACTTCTAATAAAGTCAAATTTCCGTTCTTAATATCCCCTTCCTTCGAATAAAATAAAGTGAGGTCTCTGTGCATCATGTCATTTTGTTTTTCAATCTATTGTTGGTTTATGAGATTTTGTCCTTGTATTTTCAACTTGGCAGAGCTACAACCAGATCACATGTATCTGTGTATGTATTGTTGTCAGGAATGGGGTGCACAAACTACCTGATTCTTTTGTCTACCTGCTGATTCCAGGTTTGATAAATCATGGTCTCTTGCAGACCTTTTTTTTTGTATTTATTATACTTTAGGGTGCTTGCTATGGGGGATTGAAATGGAACTGAAAGAATGTTGGTGTCTTGGTGTGGGGGAATTATTTCCTTGTACTCATTTTCATCCCGGCACCCCAAATCCAATGGGGGTTTAAAACCTACCCATTCTCATGTCCTACCACTATCTACCCTTATCTAGCTCGTTTCAAATCACCAAGCACCCTCACCAATAGCTTAATATGTTGTGGTCTGATTTTTCAACATTTGAATTTTGTGAAATGAATCAGGACTTTTCAGCAATCATGGTCCCTTGTATTTTGTCAGCACCAAGAGGTTTTTCTCAAAGATGGGTCTTACTTGCCATATTGCTAAAATTCAGAGTGAGGTAATGCAGCTCTTTATTTATTTACTATTTTTTTTTGCTTTATTTATCAGAACTTGTAACTGATTTTTTTTTTTTTTTTGCTTTATTTATCAGAACTGGTAACTGAAATTTCAGTGGTCCAGCTATTAACTTTGTAACCTCATTGTTCAATAATTAAGTGACAACTTTTTTATAATTGTTTTAATACCCTACCCTAGGCATCAGTGGAGCACAATGCTTGGGAACTGAAGCAATACATAGAGGAGTTATACTGGGGATCTGGTAAACGTGTGATGTTGCTCGGCCACAGCAAGGGTGGAGTTGATGCTGCAGCTGCCTTGTCTATCTATTCACAAGAGTTGAGAGATAAAGTTGCAGGATTGGCACTTGTCCAGAGTCCCTATGGGGGAACACCCATAGCTTCTGATATTCTTCGTGAAGGCCAGGTGGCTGATAAGGAAACCCGGAGGATCATGGAGTTTCTGATTTAAAAACTGATTAAGGTGAGCTCTCTTTCTATGTAAAAATGTTAACATTCATGCATTGGAGACTTATGCAATATGAACCGGTGACACTAAGAGCTTGTTTGTTTGCATTGGCTACTCCGATTATGGTGGACTCACTCATGGTAATTTGAATTAATACATTCTGTTATGTTAAGTAATAGCTTGACTACCGGAAAATATTTAGAGCATTTATTAAAATAAAACAGAGTTACTATAATATACTTTAGACAAGTCAAATTACATTTTGTATTATTTCACTTCAGATTATTTCCATAGTCTAGGAAGGATTTCATGAAATGGTTATTACTTGAGAAAGCCTTGAAGATTGCTGAACTATAGACATAATCAAAGTGACTACTTAGTGCTTGCACATTCCTGAGATGAATTTATTCATTTGCAGTACCTATGAATTTTGTATCCTGGTCTATCTTTAATTCCTTACAAGACAATTAACTGGGGACAGGAAAGAATCACCAAGTTGATTCTCGTCTATATTCAACTCTAGCATGTGTCATTCTTAAAGTCTCTTAGATATCCATTCCTCTTATAAATATCTCGGTGATAGATGACATTTATATTGTTATTCTGTGACATGACCCTATTGAAAATATAATGTGTTGCATTTCAATTTGTAATATGGTGTATTGCAGATCGAGTTTACTAAAGAAGGCCGAAGGCGGCACGCCTCACGTGCCTAAGACCATGTTCTTGCTATTATTTCTTATTGAGTTTATCATTACATGTTTATTGGTTAAGTGGCCCATGTGCTTTCATTTGCATTTGTATGGCCTGGCAAATAAAAGAGGTTTCCTCCCTACTAGAGAACCTGTCTAGGATTTTCCCTTTGATCATAGTGGTGCAAATAGAACTTAGGCCGAAGAGTTTTGCTTCTGATGCATTGTTAATTTTATACTTTGGTTATTAATTATCATTCTTCTTTTTTACCGGTAATTTATGGTGTTCTTGTTCTCTTTACCTTCCACATGGTGCTGGTTCATGATGTCTCACATTCTTCGGAACATTAATAGCAAACATATAATATCTTAAACTTAATTTCATACTCCTTTATCAAAAAATTTGAGTATAAGATTTAAATTGTGTCTAGATACAAAGTACATATGTTTTCATCAATAAGAAGGAAAAAAGAAGAAAGTGAAGGGACAATTAGTCAGATCATATTTTGGCATTCTGTCAGATTGCATAAGCATTTTACAAACATTTAAAAATAAAAGCTGCTTATAAAAACTAAAAATTATAATTATTTTTTAGATAAGGAGAATAAATTCTTCAAAGTATATGATGGAACTTACATTCTACAGTTTACTTTTTTCAGTTGATGTATTTTTGTATGTGGTTCTTCATTTGAATGGTTCATAGTTTAGTTGAGCAAACTTGTGCTTTCTATGCAAACTGTCATTTGAGCAAATAATATGCTGGGTCTCATTCTTCCATAAATGTGTAGAAGTCATTTTAATCTAGCTGTTAATATGCTCTCTTATGCTACTTGTTTCTCTCATATATTTGAGTGAGCTTCAAAATGTTTGAGATTGTCTGAAATGAAATAGAGACTATGGAAGATGGTACCTGCAACGTTGAATTAGCCTTGGCTAATGTTTTTTGTTTGAAGCGTAAATATATCATCCCATGCCAACTGTATAATACAGGATCAGTTGCTCTAGCTGCTTTGTTTTTACATTGCTGCTTCATTTAACATATTTAGGTTCAGGACTCTCTTACCCTATTTCTCCATGACATAATTACAATCACTATTTGAGTCATAATTAATCAACTTTTAGGGGGTAGTGTTTGTAAGGAGTAGATATATTAAGATACTAGAGTGCCAAGTAGAATTTACTTATGCATGTGAAAATATGCTGAAAGGTTTAGGTTAAAGTATTACAAAAAGTTGTATTGAATTACATATAACCAAACATATCCCATGCCTTTTCCAGATTTTCTGCTTGATTTTGCTTTGTACAAGAATGCAACTCAGTTTTCAACTTAAAGTTTTTACAAACACTCTGTGATTAAGCATTATTACAACTTATCAACTTTAGAACCTTAGGGGGTGTGGACTGTTCACTGTTCAGGATTGAGAATATATGGGATGAAGTATTATTATTTCCATCACAAAGTTTTTCGCAATCCTAGCCATACTAATGTTATCTAGCTAGGCTAATCCTCAATAGTACGCCCCCCCTTGGTGTCCTTCTTCAGTTTCATGTAGTAGTAGTAGAGTACCATTCACCAATGGTGTACCATGTTCAATGTTCTCAGAGAGCACTAAGATCGAACTTTATCCTCAACTTTTGAAGGGGTCTAGATACTTTTGCGTTCTGGTTTCTGGAGATGCATAGGAACACTTTAACTGCATCCAGAAATTTTTGAGTTCTTTAAAATTGCAGAAATGGCCTGCTGATTATCTGTTTCTGTAGTTTGCAGGTGTTTGATTGTGCATTTGCAATATATATTTGTATTCTGTGATAATGCTCTCTGAAGTTTCAGATGTGATTTTATGGGCCTGTTTTCTGTATACTTGGTTTCAAGATCAAGGTAACTGAATAATGGGTATCGTTATTCTTTTGTCAAGGGTGATATAAGAGCACTTGAGGATCTCACCTATGAGAAACGAAAGGAATTTATCCGTAAACACAAGCTTCCTGATAATATTCCTTTCATCTCCTTCCACTCCGAAGCAAGCGTGGCACCCGGTGTGCTCGCCACCATGTCGCACATTGCACATGCAGAACTTCCCTGGCTACCTCAAATTTTAAAGGAGGATGCAGACGATGATGCCATCTTTGCAGCACGGAAGGTGCCCGTCATAGTCCCAGTTTCTGCTGCCATGGCTCTCACGGCACTCCACCTGCAACTAAGATACGGAGAGAAGAGTGATGGCCTCGTGACATGTCGTGATGCTGAAGTCCCAGGTTCTGTTGTGGTCAAGCCTAATAAGAAACTCGACCATTCCTGGATGGTGTACTCTTCTTGGAAGAAAGAGCCAACTGAGCCTGATGCTTGTGAAATGTGTGAAGCTTTATTGACTATGCTTGTCGAGCTCGGGAAAAAAGCTTCACAATGAAGGTGCATTCTTTCTTATTTTCACCCTTTATGTTGTCTTCTTGTTAAGTGACTACTAGAAAGTTGCACATGAGTGTCATTGCTATCAAAATTTCAAGGTGACTGGTGATCTTCAAAACTGCACTAGCTAACAGCTTTTGCATTGAGTTTCTTACTTTGGAGATCGTATTGTTGAGTACGAGGACAAGGTAGTCATGAGCGTTTATTTAAACACACTTTATGTGTTATTTAGAGGTGTATATTTGAGTTGCAGTGTCCATTGTAGGTCGGTTTTTTCTCCAAACAATAGGTTGGGATTTCGAATCACCTCGTGTGTGGTGTAAATCTTATAAAAATTAATGGTACAAGTATCTATCGTTTTAACATTTCTCGTGAGATCAAGCTCTTAGTATGTCCTTCTCAAGAAAAAGAAATAAAAGCTCTTATTGGTATGTCAGTATTATTGGCGTTAACAATTTTATTCTACTAGTACAAAAGGTAAACTTTATTTTTTTACCTTGTTAGATTTTGATCAATCTAATCATTGGTTGCTAGATCTGAGGTGACAATCAAAGTTCTCTTAATTTGAACTACAAAACCTTACGAGAAGTAAGTTGGTACTCCTTTTACTGATTGGATAGAATTGTAATCAATAATGATAACGCAAGAATTATTACTTTATTATACTGTATATGTTGAGATAGTTTTTGTATAAAGATCTTATGTCAATTACTACCGTTCAAGGCACAATAATAACTAATGCAATAGGACTTATCTCTCGCGTCAAAGAATGGATTAATCATATTTCGTGTTTTCAATTTTCAGTATATTTTTTTTTAAAATGTCACGGTTTATGTCTTCGTTTCAGAAACCTCTAGACTTTAAATAAGTTTCGATTTACACTCTATTTTATAGAATTCGACGATGGGCAGATAAATCACTTCTGGATTCTTAGGCTAAAAAAAGAAAGAAAAAAAAAAAAACATCTCTCTCTTCCACAAATCCTTCTTCCCAAATCTAAAACCCTCATTTCTCTTAAATCTCTACGCCCTTCTCTCCGTTAAAATTTCGGCAAGAACAATCACTCATCCAGCGTCAGCGACTTCTTGCTGCATCAAATCAAATCCAACATTTAAAACCATAAAAATACGAAAAATATAAGAGATCCATTGATTAAATTAAATGCACACATAAATTCAAAAAAGGAAAAAAAAAATTGAAGTGATGTAGAAATATGAATTCATTAGAGAATTGAAGAGACTGCAAGTCCTTGGAGGTCTTGAGGAACTTCGGTTTCTTCATCAATTACGGGTCTCGGCATGTTATGTTAGCTTATGTAGGAAATCATGGAGGAGAAATGTTTTGAATAATTCTTTCTTGTATATTATTGATCAATTCTCGTTCCTCCTTTATAGAGGAGTTTTACATCACTTTAAGGAAAGTTCGTCAACATGTAAATAAATCAATTACAAATCAATTCTAATCTATTGCTATGTTTAACTTGATTTTCTTTCCTTGTGTTGACACTCCCCCTCAAGTTGAGCAACGGCATCTCCGATGTTCAACTTGCCCAGAACTTCATTAAAAACTTTGGAATTAACTGCATTGGTTAATATGTCGGCTAACTGATCTTCTGATCTAACAAAAGGCAATCTGATCACTCCACCTTCAACTTTCTCTTTGATCAAGTGACCAAGTTGAAGCTTTAGTCCTATCATGTTGGACCGGTTCTCAGCTATACTAATAGCAGCTTTATTATCACAGAACAAGTGGCTAGGTTGAGACGGGGACAAACCAATTTCTGTCAGAAATCTTCGCAGCCACAGAATCTTTGTCAGACCACTTTTAACACATCTGAACTCGGCTTCAGCACTGGATAATGCAACAACTTTCTGTTTTTTACTTCTCCAAGTAACTAAGTTTCCTCCTACAAAGTTGAAGTACCCAGTTGTAGATCTCCTATCTATTGGGTTACCCGCCCAATCAGCATCAGTATAGCCATAAACTTCTAAATTCATTCCTCGTCTAAGTAGAACACCATCACCACTCGTTCCTTTAAGGTAGCGCACAATCCGTAGTGCAACATCCATATGATCCTCCTGAGGACAATGCATGAACTGGCTCTCTCTACTCCAACTGCATAAGCGATATCCGGTCTAGTGTGGGAAAAATATATCAGTTTCCCAACTAGACGTTGGTATCTCTCTCTATCTGACATCTTACTATCCTCTCTAACTTGAAGCTCATGATTCAATTGGATCGGTGCACCAGTGGGCTTACAATCAACAAGCCCAGTTTCGGCCAAGAGATCGAGGACATACTTCTTCTGACGCAGGAATATTCCCCTTCTTGATCTCAGTACCTCGATTCCAAGAAAAAATTTAAGTGCACCAAGATCCTTCATTTCGAATTCTTGGAAAAGATCATTCCTCAACCTCTTAACCTCTACTTCGTCGTCTCGTGTGATAATCATATCATCCACATAGATGATAAGACAGGTTACTTGAGCTCCCCTTATTTTGATAAACAGAGTGTGGTCAGAATTACTCTGTTTAAATTTGTATCTCAGCAATGCCTGTCGAAATCTCCCAAACCATACTCTAGGAGATTGTTTTAATCCATAGAGGGTCTTCTTTAACCGACATACTTGATTATTCCTGAAGTCTTTCCTAAACCCAGGTGGGGCTTCCATGTGAACTTCCTCCTCTTCTTTTAACTCTCCATGTAAGAAGGTGTTCGTTACATCAAATTGGTGTAGTGGCCACTCCTTATTTGCTGTTACTGCTAACAGAATTCTTACTGTGTTCATTTTGGCTACAGGAGAGAATGTTTCTGCATAGTCTATCCCATAGGTTTGGGTATACCCCTTTGCTACCAATCGAGCTTTATATCTTTCAATTGTGCCATTAGGTTTCCTCTTGATCGTGAACACCCAGCGGCACCCCACTGGTCGCTTTCCTTCTGGTAGGTGGCATTTTTCCCAGGTTTTGTTTCTTTGTAGTGCACCCATTTCTTTTTCCATAGCTTCGTAACCTTCGTTCCACTTATTAGACTTCATTGCCTCTTCTACTGTATTATGGATCTCCTGTTCTTGATACAGTGCAGCTTCAAATGCTTGAGCTATCTTAGTGAGGTGGTTCTGAATATTGTTAGCTATGGAGTATCTGGACTTCTTCCTACTCCACTTTGGGGAGTATCTTCGAGGTGGAATACCCCGCGTACTTTTAAGATGCAAGGTATACTGACCTGTATCTTGATCTATCTCCACACCATCTCTATTTTCACCAGAATCGTCATTACGACTTGTGCTCCCCCTGTCATCATTAGTCTCAAAATTTTGTATATCACAATTCTGTACCTCAGGAATTGCAGTCGGGGAGGATCCCCGGGTGGCAGGAATGTCGGTAGGTTGTACTACAGTGTCAGGGACTTGCTCAGCGGCACTGCTAACATCTACTAGTATACTTACTGCAGGGCTTAGATCAGGAGTAGGTAGCCAGCTTAGTGGGTCATCTATAGGTTTATTCTCCCCTTGACCGCTAAGGTGGTGATAAAAATATTCGCCCTCGAGGAAATCACAATTCATAGTAGTATACAGATGGTGAGTTTTGGGATCATAACACCTATACCCTTCTTGGTTCTTTCCATATCCTAGGAAGACACATTTTACAACACATGGGGAGAGCTTGGTGCATTCGTGTTTGGGAATATGGACAAAAATCGAACACCCAAAGACTCATGGGAAAATAGTGAGTGGGAGAGGAATTTTGACCGAGGGAGATAACATCTGAACAGGGGTATTAAGATTGAGGATTTTAGTCGGGAGGCGGTTCAAAAGATAGACAGCAGTAGCTAGAGCTTCAGGCCAGAAATGTTTGGGTACACGGGATTCAATAAGGAGTGCTCTAGTCATTTCTAAAATGATCATATTCCTTCGTTCAGCTACCCCATTTTTGTCAGGTGTGTGTGAGCAAGTGGTTTGGTGGATAATCCATTTTTCAGAAAAGAATTTTTGCATTGACTGATTTAGATATTCACCCTCATTGTCAGTTATAAGAGTTTGGATAGTGCTCGTATATTGTGTGTGGATCAAAGCATAAAAGTGGGTGCATTTTTCAAAAACATCAGATTTATGTTTCAAAAAATAAACCCACGTCATGTGAGAATAATCATCAACAAAATAAGGAAATATCTAAAATCTTGGCCAACTAAAACTGGAGCAGGACCCTAAACATCTGAATGAATGAAGGAAAAACTGGAATCGACACGGGTATTATTAAGTTTGAACGAATGTCTATGGGTTTTTGCCAGGAAACAAGTATCACACTTAAAATCATCAAAAACAGCTAGTCTAGGAAACAAAATCTTTAATAAACCTATAGATGGATGTCCTTGCCGATGATGCCAGAGCCAAACCTGCCGATCTGTAAGTCCGTGAGTCAGCATCGCAGTGCCCTGGTGAGCGATCTCATCTACGTAGTACAACTCATTCCTTTCAGTGCCACGCCCAATAATCATCCCCGTCTGAATATCCTGTAATATGCAAAAATGAGGTTGCATTAGAAGGGTACAGTTTAATTGTTTTGTGACATGACTAATTGACAACAGTTTACGAGATAATGATGTCACGTATAAGCTGTTGCAGATTTTTAAAGTTGGAAAGATATTGATATTGCCAGCCCCTTTGATCGGAGCCAGATCGCCATTAGTTGTTTACACGTGGGTTGTTAAAGAGGTGTTGATTTCAGAAAAGTCTGAGGCATCAAAAGACATAGTGTCTGTCGCCCCATAGTCAAAAATACACTGACTATCATTCTCCTTAGTTCCTGTAGCCGCACAGGCAGTGAAATATTGTCCAAACTTTGAAATTTATTGGAATAAGGGACATTATATACCCACGGGGGTCGATCTGCAATGTCAGGAAAATAGGATGGACCATTCTGCAAAGCTGGTGGGTCAGGTGGTAATAAGGGCGGATCTGGGAGGCTTTTCTGTAAATCCTGCAAATAGTGAGGACCTGTTTGCAAAAAATTGGAGGTATAAAAGATTATACCTCTTGTAACCCTAGCCGCACAACTCCCATCATCTTCCTTGGGTGCGGTTGTGCTTCTCTGGTCGTCCTTCCAGCCGGAGTTGCCCACCGGTTTTCCGGCGTCGGTAGCCCGGTCACCTCCTATGGCCACCGCTGCCTTGGTATTTTTGTACGAATTTCCCGCTCTGTTCTTCTTCATTTCATCCCACCACTCAGGGAACCCTATGAGATGGAAGCAGCTCTCATTTGTGTGCTTTCTTCCCTCGCAATGGCTGCAAATGAGCTTGTTTTTGTCCTCCTCACTTCGTCGATTCCAATTGCTGCGATTCTGGTTTGGAGTTGGATTCTGTCCGAACCGTCCCTTTGTTTCTAGTCCCGCCCCGATACTGGTGCCCTGTGATGTCAAATCGCGCGCCTCGGAGGTAGTCGGCCGAAGAACTTGGCTATTGGCGCCCTCCCGCCTAACAATTGCGTAGGGGCTGGTGACTAAGGGTAATGGGTCTCGCTAAAGTATCTCCTTCTTGACCAACTCGTACCTGTCGTCGAGTACGGTGATGAATTGGTATAAACGGTGAGTTTGAACTAGCCGATTATGTATGTCTATATCCTTGCTACATTGCATAGGGTTTGGCTCTCTTCGATCTACTGACATCCAAAGTTCCTGAAACTTGTTCCATAACTCTTCTAATGTGTGGTCTCCTTGTTTGAGGGTGTTGGTTCGTCGGTGCAAATTGAAGACCTGCAAGGAATCGGACCCGCTATCGAACATCACTGCTAGCCCGTCCCAAAGCTCTCGGGATGTGAGATGTTGCGACACTCCATTTACTAGGCTTGGATCGATGTTTTTAAGGATCCAAGAAAACAAGCGGTGGTCGGCCCTCTGCCACGGCTTGAATTCGGGTTCTGTATCGAGAGGGGCGTTGGCACTCCAGTGATGTGAGAGTCAAATCGCGCCCCCCTATTTTTCTCTTCATGAGGACTGCCGAGAGGGGATAATTCTCCCTGTTTAGCTTGAATCCCACATCAATGGGTTCAATGGTTGTAAGCTGCTGGGGTTGCAAGTTTAGTCTGTTACCCAAGCTTTGGCGTAATAATCTAGCGATTTGCCGAGAGATCTCATCTTGGATATTTTCTGGAATTTCGGATGTTTCACTATGTTATGACATTCTGGTATTGCTGTTTCGTGCAAGTTGCGCACTGATCTTGGCTTACAAGGGGTTTGAGAAGGTATAAGGGCGATGATGATTTAATTTCTGAGCCCTAATTGGATCTAAAACTGCTCTGGTACCATGTTAGCTTATGTAGGAAATCATGGAGGATGAATGTTTTGAATAATTCTTTCTTGTATATCATTGATCAATTCTCGTTCTTCCTTTATAGAGGAGTTTTACATCACTTTAAGGAAAGTTCGTCAACATGTAAATAAATCAATTGCGAATCAATTCTAACCTATTGCTATGTTTAACTTGATTTTCTTTCCTTGTGTTGACATGTTATTCATATTATCAGCTCTCACTCTGTATTATCACAACTACGTAAACTAATCTCATATAGTAAAAATACTTTTTAAAACCACGCTTGTAATTAGTAATTTAGTTAAAATATTTTTTACTAGTTTGTTAATAGGGGTTCGAGAACGAGATTGTTTATATAGAAAGATGAGAAGGAATTGTATTTCATTGATTAATTGTCTCTCGAATACAGCCATATATATATACGTAATGATACGTGTAATCTTAAGCTAACTAACATATCTTGCAGCATATATATCTACATATTAGTTACAACTCTATACGCCCCGTAAGACGGATGGTCGAAGAGCAAGGCCGATCTTACTGCAGAGAAATAAAAATGGGTAACGAGGCAATGGCATTGTGAGAGCATCCGCTAGTTGATCTTTACAGGAAACATGAGTTACTCGAAGACTCCCATTGCGTACTTGTTCACAGATGAAGTGGAAGTCTAAAGCAATATGTTTCATCCGGGAATGAAATACGGGGTTGGAACACAAGTACGTGGCACCTACATTATCACAATATATCACCGGAGAATCAATAAGAGAAATACCGAGTTCTGTGAGGAGGGAGCATATCCATCAGACCTCAGCTGTGGTTGAAGCAACCGAGTGACATTCTACCAAGAGCGGGCAATCGTTCTTTGCTTCTTGGAGCTCCACGGGATAGGAGTTCCACCCAAATACACAATGTATGCACTTGTTGACGTATAATCCTCATTGTTGTTGGCCCAGTCGGCATCGAAAAATGCATGTAGGGAGGAAAAAGGAGTTTGTCGGATGAGAATACCATGGTGCATCGTGCCATGAAATCGGAGAAGACGTTTTGCAGCTTGCCAGTGGGCAGTCGTTAGACGATGCATGAATTGGGATAACTTATTCACGGCAAAAGCAATATCGGTACGAGTGAGAGATAAATATGAAGGTTGTCGATGATTGCCCGATATAATTTAGAGCACCCATAATGATAGCAATTATGTTTGTGGAGAGGTGAGATTAATGAGACTTGTTTAATTCATATCTAATTAAAATGGATATGATTGGCAAAATCCTAGATGGTGAATATTAGTATTTTTTTATTAAAAAAATCAACTTAACTTCAATTTTCATTAATAAAAATACGAAATTGAAGCTAGAGATTTATGGATTTCAAACTTTGAAAAATAGCAAGAGGGATGATTTGGTGAAGGTAGATTGAATTCTTATCTAACCATAATAAATGATATATCATTTATATCATAGTTCTAATTTTCTTGTTTTTGGAACAGTACGATCTCTTATCTGTAACAAATAAATTTAGAATTTAAACTTAACTGGTCTCAACCATCAAGTCAAAAAAATGAAATCCTTACACTTTGTCATTTGATATCATCTCATCCTTTTTTAAGGGAGCCTTTTATTAACTTTAAATTCTATGCCATAGTTTAATTAAAAACTTCATAAAAAAGTCACATAATTCTCACCACATTAATTAACGTCCAGGAAATCAAACAAATGAAGAAAAAGTAATAAACAATTTAAAATAATATATTGCATTTTAAACTTACTTATTATTGATATTAACGAAAGTGAACCATAAGTAATAATTTTTTATTTTAAATAATAGTTTTATTACAATATGAATACAAACCACCTCTTCGAAGTTACTTCCGGCTCCTAGGGCACCATTGAAGATGAATCAAAGATGGGAAGTCAACTTAAGATTATAATAGAGTTGTAAACTTCACATACTTATTAATTCGTTTGTATATTTTCAAATATTATGTTATGATTTTTAACATGCATTAATATTATGATTTCTATTGATTATTTAGGATGAAAAGTTCTGGACAATTAATTTATTGAGGTGAAATTGAAAATCATTGTGGTGCGTGTGTAATATCCCTAAAACGGCCCTAGTTAAAATTATGAATTTCCAGTGTGATAAGATTGCCGATTAGGGGTTTTCGGCGATTCTCCGAGTATAATTAGTGAAATGAATCAAGATTGTATCATCCCTAGTGATAGGTCTCTTTAAGATGTACGTAGGTGATGGAACGGAGGTACGAACGAGTTTTGATAAAATGGTTATTTTTAATACGAAACGTTCGATTAGGGTTTTTCGACGTAAGTG
>JAYDZE010102040.1:0-24098 GCA_034509125.1 Monilaria moniliformis
AGCAGCAGGAGGAAGCTTGTAATCTGGCTCTGGATTAATTTCCACAGTCATGTCTATAATTGTTGCACCCTGATAATCAAGAAAGAAGATGCAATAAATAAAAAGGGCATGATTGTGGAAGAAATTGTTGGATAAAATAACTTGTTCCAAAGTAGTGGTTACTGGTTAGTCTAGATACAACATTATGGAAAGATAGAGAAAGTACAAAGATCACGAGGGCGAGAGAGAGAGAATCACCGATAGAAGGATTGCAGTCTCTGCTCCCTGGACATCCTTGAAGGTAACAAATGCAATTTGAGATCGCACAGTATCACTACATAACCGTAGGACATCTAAGTCAATATGAGCATTTTTTAACACATTTGAACACCACATACATATAGGATATTAAATCACTCGATTAAACTAGTGTAACCTTCGCATCTCGACATATTCAATATCACCAGAAAAAGAAAAGAACTCGTGAACATCACGCTCTGATGCTCCCAGAGACAGATTGCTGACCTTAACGGTTTTTATCTGGGACATTAAAAAAAGTAAACCATATTAGTAAATTGATTTTAGAGAAACGCGTGATCTCCAGAACGCAGTATAGTAATACCCAAGAGCTGACCATTCAAATAACATGTGACATTGGCAATGGAGTTACCTAGTCTGGGTCACATTTATGTTGGGTCACAGGCAATATTTCATTACAAACCAAGAATTATTTAGTTTAATGAATATCTATCACCAATGGCTTATAAAACAGTGACCACTTGGTTTCTTTTGACATTGACATATTTGAGCAGTTCATTGTGGATTCCTATAAATGAATGTGTGGTCAATCATTTAAGAAATTGTTTACCAACTCAAGGTTTGTGGAGTACTTTACTCCCAATATTTTTATGATAGGAAGCAATAGATTTTATATACTCGCCATCTTCAGCTGATGACTAACAAGTAGTAATATGAAAAAAAGTATATGCATTACATCTATGAAACTGACTGAAAAGCCAAAAAGCCTTTCAATGAGCTTTGTCAGCTTTTTTTAATCTTGAGTGGTAAAATTTTGTCATGGGTCCCCTATAGAAGTACAGGCACTCTGATGAAGCACTAGTTCATATAAAAAAATCCACAGCATGGAAATGTAGTTCAAAACTTTTGTGTATTATTGCATATACATTTTTGTCAATCACCCAATGCTCTGTTCCTGCTCAAGTTTTGAAGTATCCTATAAGGATGCATTAATGTATACCGTGCAATATATTGTTCTTACTTTTAATATAGTTTACATAATTTGTTAAACCTAGGGATGAAGAATAGAGTCACAACTAAAAATCAGTCTTACCAAAAGACGCACATGACTGTTTCTATCACATTAACATGATTGATGGGCGACATGAATGAATAATAATATAATTTATAATGCTATTGAGAAGCAAATCTTACATTTGCGCAAGTGCGCAACCCAAAATTGACACACGAGGAGATACAACAAGAGGATATGTTTAACCATTGGTTATCAACTAAAACCAAAATTATAACTGCTGATGATTCTAAATAGTCCTTTAGAGCAACTATTAGAACATGCCTTCAGCTGAATTAGTAGAGGGTGCAGCAATACTAGAGGATACAGCATCACTAGAAGTGCAAAATAGTCAATCTACACTAAGTTGAAAATTTTAAGGACTTAATCTGAAGTGTAAAAACCTTTTTCAAGGTTTTGAAAGATAATTTGCATGGTACCATCTGTCCCATCCCATTAATAATGCTTAGATGGTTCTGGCTTATCAACTCATATGGTAACATCTATGTTGATGCTGTGCCCATCCAATGAATAATACCTTCAATAACACTGCCTTATCAAGTATTTTAATTTTGACTACTTTTGTCTCATATCATGACCAGTAGTTTCTAACTAGTTACATTTTGTCTTTGGGCCCTAGGATACCTTACACATAATTCAGTCAGCTTCTACCTTCCCTGTTTTGGGAAGGTAAGTTAAAAATAAATCTCCCTAATTATCATCAATTTAGTGTTGGCTGGTTTATAGTTGGTACAGCAGTTGTCTAAATGAATGATTAACCAATGCTGAATGGTATAGATGATATTTTAATTTTGAGACAATAACTCCAGAATGGCAGCAGTGTCTGAATATAGAAAGACAATGAATCGTAATTCAGAATCTAAACATTTCTCTGCTAGAGTATCCATCCGAAAAATATAACTGCACATTCATATTCATCAAACCCTAAAAGGAGCAACATATTCTAGATTTTCACATCCATAAAAGAGTGTTTCCCTTGCCTGGCTGCTGGATTACGACTATGGCTATGAATACAAATGTCAAGAAGGATGTAGATAAGAAAACATAGCCAATAAAGGATAATTCATCACAATACTTTGGGCGGGCACATCTAATATTCTAATTAGTTCATTTGAGTCATTACGGTGAAACTAAAGCAATATGATAAAAGCACTTTCCGGCAAAGCAGGATTCTAAAAATGACGAATACAACACATTACACCCAGTTCCCTAGCAGGTCGAAGTTATTATCAGCAGATCCATATATCATTGTAGAATACAGTCAAATGACGACAACAATCACATCAATAACTTCAAATTAATCTACAATACAATCGCAATCACATCAAATTCATCTAAAATACAACCGTAATCACATCAAATTTATCTAAAATACAACCACAATCACATAAGATGACTTCCACTGAACACCTTACTAATATCAGCACCTGATTTACATATTGCAAGTTCCTAAAACATTCCACCTAAACCAGTCGAACAGATCAACTGATTCTACATACAATCTAAAAGAAATAACCACTTACCCACGAAATGCAAGCAACCAATCATGAAAAAAAAGAACATTAAGTGAAGAATAGCAAGACGAAGCTGATGCGCGAACTCACCGACATGGTGATGGCAAGAGAGAGAGAGAGAGAGAGATGAATCGAAGTAATGAGAAGAAAAATGTGAAGTCGAGTTGAAAAGTTGAAGAGGGATTTAGGCAGAGAAGCCGGCGGCAGATCAATTGAAGAGGCGTTGACGGAAGCTGAGTTGCAAATCAAAATTGGTTGATTCTTTTTTTCTCTACACGCGGTTTGAGTGTCAAGGCTGGGGCCCGCATTTTATTTATTGGTTCGAACGCGACTAATATTTAAATAATATTTTTAATTGGATAATGTACGTATCTACATCTACATGCACGTTTCCCATCTACATATCCTCTCATTTCTTCTCATTCTTAGTTCTTATTATTAAAGCAACCACGTCAGCAAGGCGAGCCGTCCGCCCTACCCGCCTTTTGCCCGTTGTTGTAGGGCTCAGAGCCGATGGCTCGAGAGTCGCACCTCGCCGCCACACACGCATGTCATGCACTCGCGCCACGGGGCCAATCACGGCGCGAGTGCGTGACACGCGCCTCTCCCGCATCTCGCCCTCAATTTTGCTTTTTACTTTATTACTTTTTTAATTAAAGTAAAATTTAAAAATAAAAATAAAATTTGTCGGCAACGGCTAGTGTTCCAAATTTTTAATATTTCCTAACGACTATATGTGCCAACGATACTTTTTTTTATTTTTTTTTTATTTTCATTTTTTTCCTTGTATAAATACCCAACACCTCACACTTTATTCTCCATCCAAAATTCATATACTTCATCTCCCTTATTCATTTTTTATTCTTATCATGTCTAATACTCCCAACATCAAGCGGTAGTCCAACATTTGTTGTCGGAAGGGATCGATCCATATGTTTTTAGATACGATCCAAATGTTTTCGGTACATCTCAACCGGCAGATTACGAGTCTCCTTATTCCAGCTCATCCTCTCCACATCTCGACGTCATCAACTTACCCGACGAGGCGTATAAATCCAAGCAAGAAGCTCGAATTGCATACTTCGCAGAAGAAACGATGCGTATATTCGAAGTATACGTTGACGTTAGCGAAGATGCAGTCTACGGCAACCAGCAAAAGTGGTTATCGTTCTGGGCAAATGCGGCCACAAAATACAACTAGGTACGCCCTCAAAATGCACCCGAACGCACGTCTTGCATGGTACGGGGCCACTACGACAGGGTGAACCCCGAAATCTCAAATTTTACGCAATCTACAACTCCATCGAATTGGAGCGCAAGTGAGTTTGACGTGTTGAATGATGGGCTGTCCAGATACTTGAACAAGAAAAAGAAACCAATGAAGTATGTCAAGACGTGGGAGAATGTTCGCTTTTGCAAAAAATGGGAGGGCAACGGGTCGGGCAGACCGAAGCGTACAAAGCACACGTCCGATGGACAATTCAGTACGAGCAAAGATGTTGAGCCCGAGCACGTCCCGAGCGAGGAGCTGCTCCATTGGCCAGAAGGTGGCGAAACGCAAGGGAAAGGGGAATGCGACATTCTCAACGTCTACACCAGTGACGGATGAGATTAGCAACATGAGATCCTCAATAAATAACACCACCCGCGCTGCCTTGCTCAAGTTGTTCTTCGAAGCCAATGTCTACGACACGTCTAAAATGTCAGGGAACATGCCGAGAACCACCGTCTTCTTATAACAATTTGAAGCAACAATTGAGATTGCCACCACCTTCTTATTAACAATTTAAAGCAACAATTGAGATTCTTTTTAATTTTAGTTTTTATTTATGTAAACTAGGAGTTTAACTTATGTAATTTTACTGCTTTCAATAATGTAATTTAGTTTTTAAATAATGCAATTTTTAAATTTCAGATAATAATTTTAGAATTTTAATTATATTATTCAAGTTAATTCGAATTTAATTATGAAATTGAAAATTATATGAATTATGAAATAATTTATAAAAAGAAAAAGAAAAAGAGATGAATAGTGTAAAAGAAAGTTAAGGCTCGGCCTGTGATGTAGAGGGTAAAATTTTAACGAAAAAGTTGTTGTAGGACCCATAAATAGTGTAAGGGAAAGGTGAGTGCTCGACCTCTGATGCGGATGCCCTTAGAGCACTCACTGGCGGGAAATCCCGTCGAACCAGCGGTGTGGCGTAAGAGGGACGGTTGCCGGGAGAAAGTCGGGCCGGGAGTTGCAGCACGTATGCGTACCGTGGCATCGCCCTCCTCAACGAATCACGCGAGCGCGGGCACGTGAATGATACGCACGTCCCCAGATTGAAGTTAAATTAAAAATAAAAAATAAAAAATCGACCATTTGGCCGACTTTAACTTTATTTTTTATTTTTCTCTTTTACAGTATTTTTAGAGTTTTTTCAAAAATAATTTAATTTTTCAAAAATAGTTGTTGGAGACATATTTCATTCTTCTATAAATACATCTCTTCTATCATTTCTCATTTCCCATCTCTCATCTCATTTCTTTCAATTCTCATCCAAATTGTTCTCAACCAAATTTTCCATTTCTCTTCCAATTTCTTCGCATAACTCTATTTATGGATCCTCACCAATTCGATGAGAATTCATCCGACAGCGCATCCGATAATAAATTTGAGGAGAATTTGTCCGCGAATGAGGAACCCATATAGGAGTTGAAACTTACATAGCAACGAGGGCAACAACATCATTGAGGCCTCGTTTATCGATGATGTACGTGCACTGAGAGCGTGAAACGACACCTCCTTGATGATTATTTCTCTGACGAGTCACGATGGGGTGAAACTATATTTCGTCCCATTTCCGTATGCATAGATCGTTGTTCATGCGCATAGCTGACACGTTGGCGGCAAGTTATGAGTATTTCTCACAGCGTCCCGATGTTCTTGAATACGAGGGACTCTCTACGATGCAAAAGTGCATGGCGGGTGATATGGCAGCTCGCATACAGTGGCGCTCCGGATCAATTCGACGAGTACATGCACGGCGCCGACACAATGGGGCGGGAACGCCTCAAACGATTTTTTCATAGGGTCATCAAAGCATTATGCGATATATATATTTAAGAAGACTGGCAATGAAAAATTTTCATGTAGCATGGAGATGCGCCCACACCAGTGGATACAAGGACTCACACTCAACGATCATCCTCGAAGTAATTGTTAACCAGAATTTATGGGTCTGGCATGCATTATTTGGCATATTCGGGTCAAATAATGACATAAACTTTCTGAACCTTTTACCTATTTTAAATGAAGTATATGCTGGCAGGACACCGACTATCACATTCACGGCCAATCATCGTCTCTAAAATATAGGCCACTATCACGCTGATGCTATCTATCTGAAGTGGTCGGTGTTCATCAAATCAATTATATGTCCGACTGAGCCAAAGAGAACACAATTTGTTCAAAGGCAAGAGACGGCATGAAAAGATGTTGAGTAGGCTTTCGATATATTCCAATCACGTTGAGCGATCGTGAAAGGTTCGTCGCGTATGTGGTACCAATCATGCATCATCGACGTCATGTATGCATGTATTATCCTGCATATCATGATAATTGAGTATGAATGAGATGACATAATTAATTTCACCGATGATGAAGTCGCCTCTAGCTCGACAACCGCCCGTGACAGTCCATCTCAAGGTGCTCCGCCTCAATTCCGGGATTTTCAAAGTCGACGCGCTTCTTTTCTTGAAGAACGAGTTCATGGTCAACTCCAACAGGATCTCATCAAAGAAATTTGGGCAGGCTCCCTCAATGAATGAGTAATTTTTAATTTTGATTGTGTATTATTTTAATTTTTATTATGTAATTTTTGAAATTTTACTCATTTATTTTAACTTTTAAAATATCACAATTTAAATAAATATATAAAATTAGAGATTAATAAAAAAATTAATTTAAAAATAAGTGTGAAAATGTGAATAGCTAAGGTATAGTATGGTTTGTGGTGTGTAGTTTGTGGTTGTTGGTGTTTGTGGTAAAGTTTGAAAAGCTGATGTGACACATAAATAGTATAGGTATGTTATGCTTTGTGGTATAAGCTTGTTGATGACTTGATACGAAATTTAATATTATTTACTCATCTTTTCTAAATTAATTTGATATTTATGTAATTGACATTTGGTTGAGATTAATTATGAAAATAAAAAAATCTATAAGGACGAGTATTCAAATTTTCGGCCCGCTTTCTTTTTTTTTCTTTCTAAAATTGCATAGAACATAATTTCTAATTTTTCAAAAAGAAAACCAAGTTGAAACTAATTGTTTCAATCACCCAAAATTTTATAATCAAAATTGTGTTGAATCGGAAAAGTTGAAAATTTAGAAAATAAATAAAACCTTAAACTGGAGTATAATTCTTGTTGTTTATGATTTTATTTTAAGTAAAAAAAATTGTCATTCCATTTTGATCTCATTTTCAAGAATCTTGTTGGTCCCGAGCGAGTAATTAGTTAAAAAATTTGTTGCTTTTTTTTCATAAGTATAGGAGTGGATAGCTATATTTATAGATGCACTAAGATGACTGATTAAGTTGGCTAAGACAGCTAGCTTATAGCTTGTCCAAGTAGTTGATTTATCAAGAGTGATCGACAGTTAGTTAACCTACTGACGGTTGAGAGCTTATCAGTTTGACAAATAAAATAACTGTCTATGAGTGGAATGTGGTTGCTTAGCTATCTGTTTGTTATGATTTTCTTTTACTTAGTCGATTATAGCTTAGTCAATATTTATGACAGTTAGTTGTATGAATAGATAGTTGTATGATGTATGATGTATGATGTATGATGCTTGTTGTGAATAGTGTGTTATTTGTGATGACATTTCAACAACATTTAATGTAACTGCAGAATGTACACAACATATAAAGTTTTACGTGGTTTGGAGTAAACCCTCTTACATTTTTCATGTTGTATGGGTTGTTTCTTTTCAATCGGCAAGAACTTGACATTTTCTTGCTCATAGATTCAGTGGCCGCAATCGAATTCTACCTTAGTTTTCAGATGACGAACACTTTGTCTCTTACTTGTTTCTATCTTCTGACACTTGACTCCCACTTTCTGGATAAGGGGTAAGGTTGAAGAAGGTTTCCAACTAGGTGAACAAACCGTTACAATGAAGAACAATATGAGGTTCGGTTTGCTCGACCTAAGCTTAGGGTATTTAAAGGTTGGGCTTAGATTTAAGGGAATATATGTGGGATCACTAGTAAGAGCTTCACGAACACTTTGACGTTGATTCCATTCGATTACATGGCTGTTATAACACTTGAGAGTTTTTGAATTCTGAAAGCTTTATAGTTTTAATGTGCAAGACTTCAGCGTAATCGGTTACCTTTCAAGGTTGGTGATCCTCTCGTATTTATAAGCCTTGATCATGAATAGTGTCAATAGAGGAGCACCAATCGGATTTTGACCCGTGGAATTGAAATTCTCCTCATTTGAATTCATACGTTATTGTTGACATGTCGTTGTTGTTATCTATAACCTTGTATGAGAATCTCTACATCATCTGATTTGCTCCGCAGATGTGTCAAAGTATGGAAGTTCTCATTTGTAGCGAGACAAGGTTAGCTAGGTTAATGCTAGTAGCGTTGAACCTTATGGTGTCATGGTCAGTTGTCTATGAGCTGGTTGTAGAGGACATAGCTATGTTTGGATATAGCTATGTCAATCGTAGTTGGCTATGTTTTTTCAGCTGACATCCACCGGTTGTCTTATCTGCTTACTGTCTCTTTGAGTATTTCTTCGATGCTTCAACACTTAACATATTTTCGGGACCTCGATCCTAGCTGAAAACTTCTAGCTATTTTTCTTCATAGCTGGATATTCTATGGGATGACAAAAGCGATACTTTAATGATCAATTTCCCTTAGCTGAGTTGTTGTAAATTAAAATATACTTAGTTCCTAACATTTGAGCTATGTCCTATTACAACTTATGGTTCATCACCAACAGAGGTTTTAGTATCAACCAAAACACTTAGATTGCACCGAAATTTTCTTAACAAACCTGCAACAAAAATATATAACAACATAGACTGATGCGATCTTTATAAAAACATTAAGTATCAATTGTTCATTGCAATCAACCAAAATAAACCCTAGATCACCTATTGCCAAAAAAACAGTTTCATATCCACCAACTTATCAACGGCTCACCATGAACCGAAAAACAAGAGTTTCAACTATCAGTATTCATGAAACCACAATATTCAACATTGCCGAAATAATCATCCATCTCTAAAAATTTCAAGTTCCAAACAGATAATCGAGATTGATTATTTGTTGAAGAATATAATGCTAAAGACAATACACTTGTTCAGCTCCATAATACTTATGAAACTATCTATCCATACATCATATAATTGTAAAAGTGTTATTTTTATATTCAAATTTATTATTTATGTATCTAAAAATAGGGAAATACATTTGTTTAGTTTCATAAGTTAACTTACACAGTTTTAGCCCGAACTTCAATTTATATATTTTTCAAGTCTCATAAATTAGCCTAATGAAAATATTAGCCCAACATTGATTTATGGCGTTGGAAAATTCAGTTGATAATTGAACTTCAAATATGGGCACAATCGGACTCGATAAGGCGAATCCAAACACCCTTTAGGGGCCAATTGGACATCATACCAGGGTCGACAAGACAGACCCAATACCAGAGCCTGAGACCAAGGTCTTTAGTACCGAAGAGATTAGATGAAGACCTAGATTGACACCTAACCCGATCTGCACTAAAAGACCTAACCCAGACCAATAGATCTGACCCGTCTCAGGTCAATTTAGGAGCTCTTTTTATTGATCTTTATATTTTTTCTTCTAGATATATCGGCTGTAATCGACTTGTTGGGTCAGTAGCTATCATTATTGACCTTTATGTTTTTTTTTTGCAGCAATATTTGCTGCAGATTGACATATCTACCGAGGATTATCACTAGAAAAGAGTAAGAAAATTCTCAGTCAAATATGACTACAACTAACATGTGAATAATTTCCAAGAACCTTAAAGGGATTGATTAGACGAATATACCCTTACCGCTAGAACATCATATAATTATCGATCAGTTGCACCAAAATGAGCGTAAGATCTATATTACACTATCAACACCCTATATATGTTTAAGAAAGCTGGGGTGTTTAAGAAATTTAGGAGGCCTACTCAAAGCTAGATCCTCTCACACTATATCATCGTCGTCATCATCTATATGTAATGGTTCAAGACCCAATGTGGATTGGATCATGGCACACGGCTCAATCTCTTAGACCGCATCATCCACGTCGTAAAAAAGATGTCATTTTTATTAGTTTTTTTTTATATTTAAAAAAAACAACATAAAATGATATCATTTTGATGACATTAAATATTTTGATTGTCCATGTTATTAAATTTATTCAAGTGATAATGCCATGCGTAAAAATCTGGCTTCCAAGTGAACTTTATGACACAAAAAACATTATGTGCTTAAAATGTCACTAGATCAATTTATGTGCCTTGAATAATGTATTAATTGAAATTCGATTTTAAAATGTCACCTTATTGTTCAAAAGTATTTATTAGTATGAAATTTGGACATAATCAAAATTTTGTGGCCAATAACATTATAAACAATCTAAAAGGACCATTAGAAAGCTCTTAAAAATAGCTTCCTAGTTAACCCATATTATTGGGTTTTGGTAGCCAAAAAAATGGTTGACAATATCCTAAAAATTGATGTCATGACACTCCACATCTTTTTTATTTAGTCATAATTTGAATTTCAGTGTCACATACCATTACAAAGTTATGATCAAGAGCTTTCTAATGGTATATTAAGGTTGCCTATCCAACTTCAAATAATTATGTTATTGACTAGTGAACTTTAGACTCGGGAATTCCAAGAAGTTATGAATTTTGTGTAATTTTTTTAATAAGATTTCCTATTTGGTTAAAAATTAAAATATGGACATAGTGTATGTATTTATAAACAATTAACCCCTTATTTAAACATCAATTATTTTATTTTGTAAATTTCACATTTACTTATTTTGTAGGAAATATTTTTCAATTTGTAGCTAAAAGTCATGAAGAAAATGAAGAATATTGTATATATTAAGAAGGATGTTACATGTGCTATATAAATAAATAGAGTCCATATACTACAAGAAATAACTCACCATATACTGAAGATTTTGTTTCCACAAGGAGTACAGAATGATTTCGTAAAACTCCGCATAATTGCATCTTAATAGCCTGTTTTTTTCAACTACTCCCTCTATCCCACTAATAATGGTTTGTTTTCATTTTCGGACTATCTCATTAATAATGGCCTGTTTTATTTTTTGATACTTTTATTACTCACACAACTTTAAGTAATATTCCATCAGTCGACTATAAATTATTTGTATATTTTATTGGACTGTCCCACTATAAATATCATAGTTAAAAAAAAAGATTTTTTTACACAAAAAAATTAGTTAATATTAGTAGACTCAGCCATTTTTTTAATCTAGATGCCCAATTCATATTAGTTAGTTACCTTTACACCACTTGTGAAGTCCCTTAATTAAATTCGCCAAAAATTTTGAGTTACTATTAGTGTAAGAGAGGGAGTATTAATTAATTTATTTATTTATCATATTTTTGTGGTGTGACTCAAATTGTAGAAGCAAGTTGGGCGTGGAGGTGTAATCAACTACCGTCCATGATCCACGTGTCAGCCACAAAAGGCAGCCGGCGTCCCACCACATAATCAAATCATTCTGTCGTTGTCTCTCTCTCTCTTCTCCCGCAATTTGATCAAACGATTTTCTTTTTCATTTTGGGGTGAAAAGGTTATTGAAAAGGAGAGCCAAACCAAACTTCCTTTCTTCCTTCCCCAATATGTTCATTTTCTTGCCAAACTATTTAATTTGATAAGTAGAAAGCAATTAAGAAAGAATCTGTCCGTGACAATCGTAGTCATCCAGGTTCTCTGCGTTTCAGCTAGAATTGCAGAGTGGCCTACGACATTCCCCAAACCTAATTACTAGGGTTTTGTTTTGTTCCTTGAAAGCCCTGAATTTTAACAAAATTCATCAGTAATTCTGTCGTTGTTTTGTTTTGCTAAATTGAGAGGATTCTGGTTCGCGGGTTTGATTATACTGTTCAGGAGAGACATATAGTTTCAATTGCTGCAAAAAGATAAACAAGGGAGGCAAAAGATGAGTTTTCAAGATCTAGAAGCGGGTCGTGGAAACGGGTCCCGAAGGGGGTACGTCAATGGCAAGCAGGACCCGACGCAGGCGGTCGCGTCCGGAATTTTTCAGATCAACACGGCAGTTTCTTCATTCCAGCGCCTAGTTAATACTCTGGGAACCCCCAAGGACACGTCGGAGCTCCGGGAAAAGCTGTTAGTTTTTTTTTTAAATCCTGTCTCCTTTTTTATGTAGGTGTGAGTTTATAATGTGGCATGATTTTGAGAGATTTCCCAGAAGTTTTTTATGGTGATTGGAATTCCTCTTTGAATTCTGAGATTGTGAGCTGTTGTTGGCTGACTATTTTTTGGTGACTAGCAGAATTATGCATATTTAGTTCAAAATCCAATCATGAACTTGGGAAAAAGTAGAATCAACATTTGACAGTGAGCCAGTTAATTTAATTTATAACTACGGGGTCACCTGCTTAATAGTCCTTTCCACTCAATTTGCAGTTTTAGATAAGCTTGAGTTCTGGGCCGAGAGATTGTATTATGGTGACCTTATCCAGATTCGGTTTGTGGTAGAATTATGATTTCCTTGGTTTCTTGTGGGCTTATAAATGGACTATTGGAAGATTATGCTGTAAGTAGCATGATGATTAGACAAGAATCCAGCACATTTCAACTGCTCTGCTGAATTTGCCTTTTGGGCTTGATCATTCCTTAATCAACAAGATGATTTTACCTCCAATCCAAGCAATTTCTTCTGGAGCATTAGGGAATGTTTTGTATTGTTGGGTGCTTCTGTCAGAGATGTATCAGGAAATCGTATTTTAGGCAATGTGATGCATGTTTGGTTGTCTTTTGGTAATGATTGGAATATTTTGGGGAAGTAGATATGCATTTAGATGGGAAATGGTTTTATGTATTTGTTTCTTTTTTTGTGTTCTTTTGAAAATGAGATGGAAATAAAACTTACGACTCCCTTTGTTTTGGTGAATCTTTTGTCTTCTGGTAATCCAAAATTTTACTAATTCCAACTAGTTAAAAGTTGTGCAGGCATTAAGCAGTTCTCATTCCGTAAGGATTCTGTTTAACCTCAAGATATCACATGCTTCCTTTATTTATCCTTATATTGTGATTCAGTCTTCTGGCTTCTTTTTTTTTCCCTTTTTTTTTGTTCTTATGCTTTTCCTCAATTGCAGGCGTAAAACTCGGCTACATATCGGGCAGCTGGTGAAGGATACCTCAGATAAACTTAAACAAGCTAGTGAATTAGACCATCATGTTGAAGCCAGTGTAAGCCTCTTCCTCTGTCCTAACTTTCGATTTGGCTATATTTTGGCAGTTTGGGTCCTCATTGGTCATTGCTTGTGTTACTTGTCACCTTCATAATGACTGTAAGTCCTGTCCATCAGTGAGTGCATACCTAAGTCGTTTGTTTGTCATGATTGCCATTCTTCGTCCTGCAGGCAAGCAAGAAAATCACGGATGCCAAACTTGCAAAAGACTTTCAAGCAGTACTGAAGGAGTTTCAAAAGGCACAGCGGCTTGCAGCTGAGAGAGAAACTGCTTATACTCCCTTTATTCCCCAATCAGCTCTTCCTTCTAGGTAATATATGATGCTTGTACAAGAACTTGGTCCTTATTTTGGTGTTGATTTTCTAAAGTAGACATGATTGCGATATGAGGTAATCTGTTTGTATTGTGGTGTTTTACACTAATACATCAAAATGTGTAATTTGTCGATAATACAGCCTGTTTCTGTTGGAGAACAACTCCCAATTTCTACACGTCATCCTTATAATTTACCAACTGTAAGTCTGGAAAACAATTCATAAATTAACAACAAGCATTAACAAAGTTATATACCTTAAACCTATCTCTATTGCTAGTTAGCCGACTTAGTTTTCTATAAACAGGTGTGTAGATGTGAAATGTGAAACTAAAGTAACTCTCTCTCTCTCTCTCTCTTGCGCGTGCGTGCGCATGTAATTGTTATTCCCATTCCATTGCCTATAACATTAATTTGTTTACATAAGTATTTCTTTGTCTAAATATAGTATAGTACTTTGGTGTCTTATATTTGTTGAATATAGTTAGTTCAACAAGTGGGATGTGGGATTAGAGCTAGGGTTGTGCTCTGTTGTAGGCTTATTTCAGAAGTCAGGGTATGTCATTACTCTGCCAGAATAAATGATTGGAGATTGTTTTGTTTGGAAAATACAATCAGGGACTGGGACAATATGAGATTAGTTGGTCACACAAATTGAGCATGGTAAATTTGGCTGCTTCTAAAACCTCACTATACATCAATGCTTCTCTTAAAGTTATGTGAAGAAATCTCAAAACTAGAGTAGAGAATAATGAAATGAGGAAGAGATATCACCCATGGTTTTAGACTTGAGTTCAAGGTCTCTTCACGGCAACTCGAGGATGGCTAACTGGCAAGCTACGGAGGAGAATATGTCAAAACTAACATTAATAGATGATGAGCAAGCTCTCTTTAGCAAGAAGAGAGGACATGCATATCAAAATAGAAGAGTTGCGAGATTTAGAGAGGAAGGAATCAGTAACAAACAAAGGTGGGAAAGTTGACTACGGAGGTCATCCCAGTGAAGGGGAGCACGACCAGACTGAGCTAATAATGAGCTCTACAAAAAGACATTTCACACAAGCATCAACTTGGTGTCCTTCACAAGTAATGTTGCTGTCAGATCCTAGAGAAACGAAAGAAGCAATGAAAGACAAGACAACAGTGAAGGAGGACAAGGACAAGAAGAGTTATTCAAAGACCAAACAAAACCCAAAAGTCCATGGAAGATGAGAATACATGAACAATGTCCAAACGGGAGACAACCAAGTTAAGAAGAAGAAGATCGGTTGATAAAGAAGATCCAAAATATGTGGATGTTGCTATAACGGAGATAAGAGGAGAAAAATAAGACTTGGGAGTTTAGTGTGGAAGTCATGAGATGTGAACCCATATCATGTAAGTCGGTCTACAAACCCAATACTTCCATTGAACACACAAGGCATGACTAGTTCCGCTAACAGCTTACGATGACAACAATAACACCAATTGTCAAGATTGGTTGTTGAAGGGGAATGTTGGAGAACACCCATTTTCTGGATGATTACATCACAGTTTTCACTATTTAAGTGACCTGCTCTGGGGAACAATTCACAAATCTACCGACATTAACAAAAATTATAGTTCATTGCTAGTTAGCTGACTTTAATTTTGTATAAATAGGCTTGTAGATGTCAAACGTAAGTAAGGTAAAATTCACTTTCACTCCTTTGTCGATAATTGTTATTACCTTTCTGTTGCTTGTTTGTAACTGTAGTTTGTTTATGCAAGTAGTTCATTGTTTAAACATAGATACTTTGTGTCTTATACTTGTTGAAATTATCATTGTGGTGTAGTTAGTTCAACAGTTTCATCCGTGGCTTTTCTTTTGAAATTGCTATCTCCTGCAGCTACTCAGCTAGTGATGCAAATGTAAGAGCAGATAAGACCCCAGAACAGCGATCTCAGATTTTGGAATCTAGAAGGTATGTCGAAAGAATATTTAATGTGGTCACTTTACTAAGTTGATGAAAACAAATGTGTAGACTCAGCTGCTAGTGGGACATAGTTATTTTTCTATTGTATTTTATGTTATTTCTTTTTAATACAATGAAGGCCAAATTTTCTTATACTCATTGCATGTACATCACATTTACATCTTCTTCTGGTTAGACTTTGTCCTCCAGAATCTTGTGGGATAGATATAATCTGCAAGATGTGTGGCATGCACAACAGTTATTAATATACTATTGATGTCTTAATGTGTTTGCTGATGAATCGGCCCATTGTTATGAATATTATTGAATATGCCAATTCAATGCTCGAACTTATCTTGAGGAGAAGCCAAATAGATACACATATCTGGTTATCCAACCTGGATGCTCTTAACAAATATTTATTCTACTATTGTATTGCTATTTTTCCTTTTCTAATCTTCTAAAAAAGCATCCTTATTTGTCAAACGATAGCCCAATAACTGAAAACTCTGCTGAGGACACATGTATCGTGTACATATCTGTTGGTTGTTGAGTTGAAAGGCTGCACAGAACACCCTGGCAATACTTTAGTCTGCTTAAAATTATTTGTCCTTCTTTTTCCTGTGTCCATCTTTATACTTTTCAAAATTTGTTGCCTGTCAGGTTTACAGTGGAGATTTCGAAATTTCTATTAAAATATCACGGACAACTATTATTGTTCAACTTATCAAGATTTAGAATATATAACACTCACATCACCCATTTGGTGGGAAATTGTGGCTCAGATCCCATTTTGGAAAGTTTTGTTTGTTCATTTCTTAGTGGTTAACTGGCAGGCAGGAGGTTGTGCTGTTGGACAATGAGATTTCATTCAATGAGGCCATCATAGAGGAAAGAGAACAAGGAATAGAAGAAATACAACAACAAATTGGTGAAGTAAATGAGATTTTCAAAGACCTTGCGGTACTTGTTCACGAACAAGGAACTATGATAGGCAAGTAATTTGCATGGTATTAAAATTGGATTTCCTGATTTAACAGACCTAGCATAAGAATGTTTTCTCTATGTAGATGATATTGGCTCCCACATTGAGGGTGCTCATGCAGCCACTGGACAAGGAAAATCCCAACTTCTCAAAGCAGCTAAGATGCAGAAGTCAAATTCATCCCTGGTGAGTTTTGTGTACAAACAGATCATCTTGCATCAGGAAAGTATCATGAAGTTTTAGTACACCTTGAACCTGGTATGTAAATGGTAAATGGTAAATGGTAAATGGTAAAAGATACTTAACTGTCACCAAAAAGTTGACTTCTGACTAACTTTTGTGCCAAAAAAATGGAGTTTTTACATTCTAATGTCTATTTCACCTCTTGGAATGGAATAGTTGTGGATCTAAGGTCTACCAGTTGCTCTGCCGTGCACAGTTGCAGATGAATTAGAATAAAACATGCTGTAGTTTTCTCGTTCCCATGCTAGATGACATTTCAGTTAAATCCAACTGTTTCCATTTCCCATATTTCTTGGACGATATTGTCACCTATTAACTTTACTATTAATTTTGATAGAAATGAAATTGCCTCTTTGACGAGCTTCAGTTAAATTACATTATTAGTTTAAAGGTGCCTGAATGCAAGTCGTTTGCTGTTTTGTATAGGCAATCGTGTTACTCCTTTGTTGTTCCTTGTACTGTTGTGATATTTGAACTATCTTCTCCACTTTGCAGACTTGCTTACTGCTAGTGATATTCGGCATTGTGCTTCTCATAGTGGTCATAGTACTCGCCGCATGATCGGGATCTTCTGAAGTTATGGAAAATCTGAAAAATGGTTCAAGTATTATTTGTTGATTGTTACTGTTTAAAGCACTTTTGCTATGTCTGCAAGGTGCTGTGGGTGTTTGAAGTATGTCTCATTTTGAGGTGGGTTTCTGACGAAGTGTACATGGTTAAATACCGATTTGGTTGTGGTTGAAGGTTTGGTATTGTTTTGGCTCTTGTAAATTCTTTTGGTTCTACTTGTGTTGCTCCGCTGGGACTCCAATTCATCAAATGTCAATTATCATGCTCGGGGATTCACAAGCTCTTTGATGAAAAATGGTTGGCACTTCATTTTTGCTCTCATGCTATATATACTACCTCCATCCCACAAAAAGATTCATCACTTATGATGGCATGAATTTTGAAAAATTGTTAGGTGAGTATGGAATGAGTGGTTAAGGGTCTCACTTTATTGATCAAATAAAAGTAAAAAATAAAGGGTTTGTTGGTTTTAAGCTTTGAATCAAATGATAATTTTGGGCATGAATTCGGAGATTTCCTATTATTCAACTTGGATCTATCTTTCCTCCCATTGACGTGAAACAGAGCATGTTATGTGATCCAATATTTTCCACAACCCGAAATAAGGTCATCAAAGACTTGAGGAAATTCTTTTATTTTTGCAAGTTGAACTTTTCACCTACACAACACACGAAATACTTTGAATTTCATATATTGTCTTAGGGTATCCAACAGAACAAAGCTCCATAAATTTCATACATATGTATCATCTATTAAGGTATCCACAATCCAAGAGCATTATGCTGCATTTCATTCAACACCCAAATTCCACGACTACTATAGAGCAATTTTCACTTATCACTATTTACGTTCCATTTCTTTTTTCTTTTAATTATTTTATATTTCAAATAATTTCTAATTGTGTATATTTATATATTCTAATATTTTTTTTTTTGTGAATAATCGATAAATATTCTAATGCAGATGATTGAATTAACTGTCTTTGATATATGAAGTCAACATTTTGAGGACTATCTCTTATAAGTTATATCCATAGTGCATTGCGGGAATTCACATAAAGGATAATTCAACTTTTCTGTTAATAAAAAGATAATAGACTTATATAATGCATTGGAAATAATAACTCCTACAATATTTAAAAAAATTGTAAGCTTTTATTTACATTAAAAGAAATTTACTTTTCCATTATAAATTTTATTAATATATATATCTCCTATAATTATTCGGATTTTTTTTAGAATTACATGTGATATATGTGTGTGTGTGATTGGGTTCAAATAAAAAAATTAAAGTGAAAAGACTTGCAATGTAATGTACCTATAAGTGACTTGTACTTGACCTATAAGTGACGCAACTACTTAATATGGAAAATAAGCACCTCAGGCAGACGAAATTGAATCCAAAATTTCTTGTTAGGGAAAATATTATAATACCCCGCCTGACAACTTAAGCTACGCGAAATTGACTAATTTATTATAAGAAATATAATTATGTGTCCACATATACTTCAATTTGTAATTTCCTACAATTAATCACAATTATATTAATGAAAAAGGGAGCACATAAATAATTAGAAATTAGGGTTCATTAATTGATTAGGCCGACGTTTATTTGTTTATCCAAAAACTGCTCAGCAACAGTCGGACAAGTGGGGAATGTTGGGGCGAACCAGAAAAGTTTGGGTAGAGCCGGAGTTAATACTAATTAAATACTAGTATGTGTAATATTAATCACAATCATTTAATTAAATACTAGGATGTGTAATATTCATTAATTGAATAAAGACATCGGAAATCAAAGGCCTCACTGCCTCAGGCCATCAGCAATCTAAGCGATCACTTCATTTATATTATTTACGTCACCTGCTATTTATGAACACTAAAAAACATTTCATTTACGCCATTTATATTTACACTATTCATTTTCTATTTTTTAATTTCAATTTTTTTCTTATTTTATATAAAATCAATCCACATTCACATTCCATGCATATAGTATATTTGTATTCACGTGAGAATTAATGTGTTTTCATCCAAATTCTTCCTCCCTCTTCTCGTCGGATTCTTATTCCGTCAATCCTTGTCCCGTTCAATATTTTTATGTTTTTAAGTAGTAAATCAAATAGATCACAGTCAGGTTGGCGGTGGATTTAGGGTTTATGATTCTCTATTGCTCAAATTTGTGCAGAATATCGCTTGAAGAGCGGTGCAGAATGACTCAGTTTGTGTTGTTATGCAGAAGAAAGTGCCACTGGTGATTTCGATAGCCGTCCTTTTTCGGCCTTGTCTCCGTCTTTGTCGTTAGAGTAACTTCTTCCCTATTCGGATAATAGTGAATCCGGTGACGGCACCACCCTACAACCTTCTGCTGCTGCTCCGCCTCACCTCCCCCTCCTGGTGAGTTGTCTTTTCTTGGCGAGTGCTCTCAGAAACAAGAGGACCAACACTCAAAGGTCTCTGCATTTTCGTGGCAGTTTTTGCTTTTCTGCATTTGCTTCATCTCCATTGTTGCAGCTGTGTCAGAATCCCATTTCATTGGACATATTGTTGTCTAAAAATGTGATTTTGTTCTTCTTTTAGTTTTGTTTTGGAAATCTGCGCTCTTGTTCATGGAATTATACAATACAATTGTGGATTGTTGCCTCAAGACAATAATTAGAAATTAATGCTTTGAAATTAAATACACATTAAAAAGAATTCGATTTTAACCGAAATTTTTCGGTTCGATTTGTTCGGTTTTACTGTCTTAAACGGTTTGGTTCGAGTTAAGACTTTAAACCCAATTCAGTGGCGGTATATTTAGGTTCGGTTCAAACTGAACCGCCGAATGCTCAGTCCAGAGTTAATTTTTAAAAGAGGAGATAATTTTGGAAAAATGAAATCATGAGTAGCGGGAGCTTGTCGGCGGCGGGGGCAACGGCGGCAGCATTCTCATCAACGACGGATGATGGTCATCCTTTACATCACGAATTGGCGTTGGCGTTGGCGGACGTTACTGCAATCTCCATCCAAGATCGCAAGGATAAGACCCTTCTTGGTCAGTTATTTGTTTCTTCTCTTTCTTAAATAGTTACTTGTAATTTTCTTTTGTTTGTTTCTTTAACTTGAAATTGTTGTCAAAATTCAGTACATATATATGCCGGTTGTTGGTTTTGTTGACAATGTTGAAGGGAAATCAAATTACTTTATATGATATTGATATTGATATTGGTACTGATATTAATGTCAAAGATTTTGCCTGAGTTCAGTGGGCCTTACAATGTAAAATCTAGTCAGATTCAGTTCCGCAGGTTGCTTGATTGGATAAACCTTGTTAAAGGAAACATTGGTTGAAAATGAAACTAGTTAAAACATAAATTATATTATTGAACGATTTTCTATAAAGACTTACTGTATCCAATCTGATTTGTTCATGGACTTTGTGTTGGACCTCAACCTTGAACCCCCTCTGAAGCTACAAATCTGAAGTGTGGCTCCTTGCTAGGTTTATGGTATCTTTTTTGCCTGTTTGTGTACATGCGTGATGTTTGTACATTTGAAACAAGCTGGACCACTTTTAACATGAAATCAAGATGTAAATTTTGTTATGCACTTCTCTAATTGATGTATCCTGCAAGTCGCGATTATTCCTTCCACTGGTATTACTCATCTTAAAGTATTTAATCAAGAATTATTTTTATCTTGGGGTGACTGGTCAATCATAGTTCGTGCGGTAGAAGGAGAAAACAATAGTGTTCTTGATACAAAGTGTAAAACCTCAATCTCAAGATTGAGAAAGGATTGTATTTCATAATTAATATAGAAATTCTCTGACACGTTGGAGGCATATTTGTAGCATTTCATGCTTGGTTACATTCGATGTTGTGATGTTGTTTTAGGTTGGCGTTATGCAAACATGTTGAACAACGATGTGGAGTTGGTTGTTCAGAAGTTAAATCAATGAATTAGAATTTCTCCCATTATATCTATAAATCAAAATAGCTTATGTCATCACTTATGCTAGTGTATCTTAGGAGACTGGGCTTCATGGAGACATCTCATGCTCTTTTCGTTATGGAGGCAGCATGAAGGTTTGAAGTATAAAGTTGATTGTTCATAAGCTGAAATTTAGTTCTCTGCTAATAAGATAACTATAACATGTTATAACAATTTCATTATGTGTTTAGCTATTGTTATGATAAAAGAGAAGAAATCATTAATGAATAAAGGATGAAGATGCTTTCTCTTTTCCTTGCCAGACATCTAAGTTCTTAAGTATTGACTGTAAGCCTCTCCCGGCTTTGTTGATTTGAAAAATGAAGCACTACTAAATGGAAAATAAAAAAAGCAAATCTTATATTTAAAAAAGTGTATATGGACCTATATAGCTTGGCAAGAGTAATATTTGTCACGTTAGATAAAACTTATGAATTTTTGCCTCATAAAAAATTTCTTATCTCAGTAAACAGACATTGGAATGCTTCGATTTCATTGCACGTCTCTGATGTTCAACCATAAAGGGAAGCGTGAAAATTTGACTTTTTTCTGCAGCGCTTAAGTCTGAGTTGATGGGGAAACTCGATAAAGAGGTTAAATCTCTAGATGATGATAGCTGGATGTTCGACGGACCTCGATCGCGTATCAATTTGATTTCTCGACCAGGTAAATTAGCACATTTACAAAATTTGTTCTTGCTGGAAGACGCATCCATGTGGCAGGTCAACTTACAGGAATTTGTAATTATGATTTAAAAAAATGAAGAGAAGTGCATTTGTTGTTACTTAGTTTTGTCAGGAATTCCAAAGAATAAGGAAATTAATCGTTGTCTATTGTTTGATTTAAGAGAATGAGGATAGCTCTGGTACATCAGTTTTATTAAAGAATGTTATTGACTAGGTCCAGTTCTCTAGTGAAAATGCATCTATAAGGATTAGGAATAGGAGAATATTGAACTGTTCAATTTCCATGCTCTTGTATGATAATTGCAATGATAATGTAGCAATTTCAGAATAATAACATTATGGTCCTAAAGTGAGAGTAATGATAAATTCTTTAGCCAATTAAGTTTGCTCCTAGCTTTGGCCATTATGGTGTTGGGATGATATACAACAAATGGCTGCTGGTGCTCTTGTTGGGGGGCTTGCAGTGTTGAAATACAACAACTAATTGAAGATTTTTTTTTTAAAAAAAAAAGGAAACTTGGATTGCTAGTTGGGGTTTTTTGCTTGTATCAATGTGGCAGGTTGGACAAATTCTTAAGAGTGAAAGAGAATGACAACTAAGCCAACTTGGATTCAATTGAGTATTGATGGATGCTGAAAATAAAAGAATCACCAAGCAAAAGTTCTGCTGCTCTAGTTTCATAAAAGTCCTAGATGAGTTCACCCCTTATCTGGCGAGAACTACCTTTTCCTCATAGAACACGAAGCCTATGCAGGAGCCCGCATCCCACAAACTAAAAAGAAAATACTTAAACTAACAATAGAAAGCAGTAACAATAATAGCATGTACTGACACACTGAGTTTTGTGTGCCCTCTGGGTGTAAACCCTGTCTTTAACAGGGGCCTTGGTCCCAATCTCAACAATAGATTATTGATTAATTTTAGCACTTAGTTCAGAAGAGGAAAATGAAAGTAGAAGAGACATAGGAGATTGAAACCATTTGGAGAAAATGTATTCCTTGGGCCAACAATGTATTGAGTCTTGCCAAATTTAATGTATCTCATTGTGGAGTCTGATTGATGTTGATTGGAGGTAGGATTGAAAAGAGAAAATAATATAGAACTGAACAATAGTTGGAAACTGAACCTCAAAGAGGTCACATGAATAATCTTCTACTGTCACCTTCTTCTCTTTTCTTGCTTCGCCGTTTGTACACCTTAAGAGGTGGTACGCCCAGCCTCTGCCTCTATCAGACGTCAATTAGTATTCAAGAACAGTTTGAACATCAGCACATTATTGTGTTCAATTCTAAATTTAATTCGTCAAGCATGCAGTAGTATGTTTCCTTCAAGTCCTTCAGCTCATGATTGCACATCTTACTACAACTACTCAGGGGCAACTTATTGGTAAAACAAACTTTATTTGTTTAAGTTTCTTGCTAATTTACATGATTATGATGCTAGGTTAACTTCATTTATTCCAAGCTATACCAGTGAGTGTAATTTTTAGTGCATACTCTATTTCCAATTCCTAAGTAAAACTCGCTAAATTTGTTGAAATTATTATCACATGTAACATAATTTAGTTTTATATGGACTTGGCTCGATGAACAAGGCAAATGGTCAAATCTAGTTTAATTAATACTTCAACTCAAAATATATCTCAGACATCTATTCTCCTGTTTGTAGTGTGACTTTTTACTGTTCTATTGAAGTGCACTTGGCATATTTTACTACTCAAAGTTTGAGCTAAAACCTCTTATATTGATGTCATATAAGCCTATGCTACACACATTTTCATATTTCATCAACTATTATTACAAACTAATTACAGGTAGTCTCTGCCATGGGCACAAAAAATTGTCAGCTTGTCACGACATGGCTCCACAAAAATGAAGAAGATATCTTTGAAGCTTCTACTTAAGTTGCTGATGTCTTTTCGATTTGGAAGTGAGCTACACCTGAACTATAACATGTTGTTCTTTCTGTTCATCTGGTCCAAGGTTGCGGAAGGCGCTAGGCGCTAGTCGGGCGGCCGAGGGGGGCCTAGCGCCTGGGGGGCCTAGGCGGGGCC
>JAYDZE010102151.1:0-42752 GCA_034509125.1 Monilaria moniliformis
GGTTCCAAACCGAAACCGGCTAATCTCCTGGCGGTTCGGTTACGGTTCCGGATGCCTCGGAACCGGAACCGGCGGTTCCAAACCGGAACCGGCGGTTTTGGAACTGTGGGCATCCCTATCTAAACATACCCAAATCCATTACTTAACAATTAGATATGCTTAATTTAAGCAAACTGACAAGAATTCCCAAATTTTAACTCTAATATTTTCAGTCAATCACAAATCTTCTCAAATGTTTGATTTTGTTTCCCAATTTATGTTTTGATTCCTCTATTAGAAGCTACCTTATAACACAATTAAGCAAATGAAAGTTGAAATTTACTAAGTCTCAAGATGACGAGGTTCAATCACTTTTATTTACTTCAACTAGAGTTGTAATTCATCTATTTTAATCCTTAAATTCAAGCTTAAAAGGTAGAATAAGCAAGTTAGAACAAATTGTTACCTTAATTTTGCGAGAACTCAACTTGGAGTTGGAGCTTGTTCTTGCTCCATTTTCAGTTTCGATCTTACTCTATTTTAGGTTTGGATTATGTGATGATTTTGGGTAGTAATTTTGTTTCATCCCATTTTTTATTTTTTGAAAATCGTTCTTTTGAATGGGGGTTTCAATTTTTGCTCCATTTTAGTTTCCAATATATCCAAATGGGGCCGACAGATATGGACAATCGTGCATGGTTTCCGGCAACCACTTAAGCCGATGCCGAATGAATTTCTCGCAGGAGATGGAGCACAAATAACGACTACAAATTCCTTTTGTTAATTAATAATTTATTAACTAATTAATTAAAGACTTTCATTAACTAATCATCCAAATTATTTGCTTAATAATTATTAAGTTCAGAATTAAATAATCAGCCAGTTTAATCATTAATTTGCTTAATAATTAATTAGTAAATTTAGAACTAAATAACTATTTATACCTTATTCATAACACAATATAGACAACCAAACACCCCATTAATTTTTATTTTTACTTTTATTTTACCTACCAAAAAATATTATTAAATTTTTATCTCGATCTCTATCTTAAAATTTTATTTTAAGAGGGTGTTTGCTTTATAAGTTATGTCAATCTACAATATACTACAGAGCCTGATAATTCCAATAGATTTGGCTAGATAAGTAATCAAAATCTAGTGTTTGGTTAGTATGTGTTAATGATGCGATTATTATTCACGCATTTGGTAGTCATTTTGACAACTAAGATTTCAAGTGGTGTAGACAATTCTATGCTCCATCAAGTTTTATTGTTCCAGCAATGCTCAGCAGCAAGCCCAAGGCCCAATTCTCATTTCTAAATCATCTCCACACACATCATCTCTATTGCCCCGCCGCGTAGCTGAGGAGCATTTTGCGATCATTTCGCATTTTTTTAGCACCCCAGCCAAAGCGGTTTCCAAAGGCGAAAGATAAAAAACCAATCAAACGAAATCCATTGACCATTTACCTTATAGCAAATCGGCCGCAACACTCGAGTCTCATTCGAAGACAATTGACACCACATATTCAAAGCTAGCCCCCAAAGGATTTAATTCCGCTCTTCTATTGCACGCATATTTGAGCAGAAATGAGGGAGCTCGAAACCTAGGGTTCGTCTCGAAACAGAACTTGGGAAAGTAATCAAAGGGTGTTAAGATCAGAATGTTACTTAATTTGGGTACACTTACTAATGAAGGCATACTATCACATCCACCACCTGCGATACACTAACACTACTAGGCAGTGTGAATGGCCGAGTAGCACTGATATACCGGGCAACTCACATTACAAATCCAGTAAACAAACACAAGGTGTAGCTAAATAACTCAACTTATCATGGCCTTATCTGTCCAAGCAAACATGACCTAAATATTATTTCGATTTAATTATTTTATCATATTATATCACATTATAGCTACCAAGCTGATTCTAATAATTAGAAGAAAAAAAGGAAACAAAACCCCTAAGCCCCACTCCACTTCTCTCTCTAGTCTTTCTCCCGCGCGCAGTGAAGTCGTCGTGTAAGGAAGGGAACGGTAATCCCCTTCATAAACCCTAATTCGCGCGCTCAAATCTTTAATAATTGCAACTGAGGAGCTCTGCTATACCAGATTTCATCTTCCTACTCCCGAAATCAAACCGTCGGTGTCCAAGCCCTCGTCGGATCATGTATGGAGGAGGTGCGTATACCATGCTTGATTATTCTCTCAATTTACCTTGGTAAATTGAATTTCGTATGTTCTGCTCTGATTTACCTGTTTAATTGGGATATTTGCTGCTTTATGTTATTTGATTCAGATGAAGTATCGGCGATAGTCGTCGACTTGGGTTCCCATACCTGCAAAGCTGGTTATGCTGGCGAAGATGCGCCGAAAGCTGTTTTCCCATCTGTGAGAGCCAACCTAACCCTTTATCTTGCTGTCTCTTTATGAAGCATCTTCTGACTTGTTCTTTTTTAGATTTTTATATTAGTTTACACAATGTGACTGTAGTTAGTTGCCAGAGAATGAGTGTTGCTATTTGTGGATCCAAATTTAGAACTTCTCATGCATTTCCAGCAACTCCCAGTTTAAAAAGTTGAAATGGCTGCTTGAGGAGTACATGCTTTATGTAAAGTAAACGCAATGCTTATAGTTTATTTAGTTGAATTTGTCAAGGTTGAAGCAAAATGAGAATTTTGGAGGCACATGACAGTAAGCATACATGATGCGTATGAGTAACTTGTTACCCCCAATTCGATGAGTATGAGTAACTTGTTACCCCTAATTCGGAGTAGTGCTGTTCATCTTTACCTCGACAATGGGTTAGTCATGGATAGTTCACAAATATTTGAAGCATCTTTTTAAGCATGTGGACTGCACGGATATTTCCTGTGCTATTTGATATGTGTTGATATGCTCATGGACTTACCCCAGTGTGATGCTATGGCCATATAGCAATATGCATAAATTTCTGTTTAGTTGAACACTGTAATTTCACTTGCTATCTTTTCAATAGTTCCATTAATTTTCGATCAACTTAATAGTCTTAATCATTATGGCATACTCTCAAAAGTTGATGACAATGTCCTTTTTGAAATGGGAAGCCAAAAGCTTACTTTTATACGAGGTTGGGAAGGAAATATAAGATGATGAATTACTATTTGTTCTTTTTCTTGTATATAAATCCTACAGTAGGAAGAAAGTCACCGTTTGCTCCTTTAAAATATCAAGTTGGAATTTTGGCCTTAACTACTTAATTTATTAGCATAACATTGTCATTGCATTGATTCCTCTGTTTAAAGAATTAACTGTATTATGAGAGAAACACGCAAAATGTGTCTACTCAGGTTGTCGGGTCAATTGATGAAATGGAAATTGATGATGCTGATACTGCAAAAAAGAACTCGGGATCTGACCCAGAGTCTAAATCAAAGGGCAAGAGCAAATTTTTTGTAGGATCACAAGACTTGGGGTTTCGTAGGGATCATATGGAGGTGCGAAATTTCCATGCATTGTTCTAAGCTATGGCTGCTCAGTGATTTTGTTGACTGTAGTGGGAAATTAATTTCAGGTATTATCACCTATGAAGGACGGAGTAGTTGTTGACTGGGATATGGTTGAAAGCATATGGGACCATGCTCTGAGGTAGCTGACTTGTTAACTTTAAACTTTCCACCTCAATGTCATTAGGCCTTCTTGTAAACAAGTGGAGGATTGTTTACTTTCTCAAGCAGACATTTTTTCCCTATTTCATGATATTTTTTAATATTTCTATGTCTTCTATATTCTTAGTACTGCACATTAAACTTTTCTCAATTTACGTGATGTTTGTCCCAGGAAATGCCTGTTGATTGATCCAAAGGAACATCCAATGCTCTTTGCTGAGTCGTGTTCTAATTCTCAACAACAGAGGGAAAAGTGAGTTGAATGTCTATGTTTTGTAGCTGATGCTATATATCTAATTTTTTTGTGGCATCTATGCAGGCATTTTATATCACTATTTTATCAAATGAAAGAAGTTAATTGTAAATCATTTAGAGCATAATAGTGAAGACGGTTGTCTGAAGTAGTTTCTTATAATATTACAACTAATTATTATTTTAAATTGGCTAGCATTTCTTGGTTTAGTTCATGTCAGTCTATTGCATAGTACACAAATTGCTGCAATTGACTTCCAATTGTAGTTTCCATGAATAAGCAGCGAACCATGTTGACTGATAGGTCTTGGTGTACTATATCTTCTTTGCTCTAAAGTTACATAAAGATTGTGATTGTTGTAGTGAGGCTTGTGGAGATTTATGGTTGGTTTTAAGCTGATTGAGTTTACTTGTCTAACAGGACTGCTGAGATTATGTTTGAAAAATATCAAGTTCCTGCATTATTTTTGGCCAAAAATGCTGTGAGCTCCTATTTCTGATCTGAGTAATGCTTGGAAGCAATGCCTGGTTTGTTCTTTATTTCAGGGCTTTTTATATTGTCATTTGCTAATTGTACGTTGTTTATTCATTCCAGGTTCTTACTTCTTTTGCATCAGGACGTGCCACCTCTTTAGTTGTTGACTGGTAGGAGCTTAAATACTTTGTCATCGATACTTCTTGTGCTTTAAACTTAAGTTTTACATGAATTTCAACTTTCCATTTATGACAACATCCAAACTCAAAACATTCTCTTTTCTGTACTCAGAGCTCTTTCACTTGCCTTGCATGTATTGGGATGAAAAAATTTCCTTGTTATGGCGTAAGGCAATTGCTCTTCTTGCTCATATGAAATCATTTTATCCAACAAACAGCAACTTTTTATTTTTTGTGCATTATGAGGTTTTTAAAAATGTGATATCATCTAACTGTACATCCCATATATCCAAATTGTATAATGATTCTAAGGTCAGTATAAATTCTCTTCATTTCAATTTTTTGTCAATTGGGACCTTAAGTAGACTTTAGGGCTCCTTTTCTTCCTCCAACAACATCTGATGAAGTTCGGTTTTTATTACTCTCTCCTTTCCCATTTAGGAAATCTGGTTCCTATTCCCATTGTCACATGTTTGGCTACTGTTACTGTTATTTTGGCAAATTTGTGAATTGGTCAACACTAACGACTGACCAAGTCTTGTTACTATGAGTATGTGATATACTTTAGGTTACTGGTTTTAACTGAATTCCGCCTTTATCTAGTAAAAACATGTTCATTACATAGTTGCACATCCCTCAAAATGATAAATTGGCCAAAACAGCAATTCATTGCCAAAATTATGGTAAATTGGCAATTTCTCAACAATTTCCTGAAATAGAAAATTGTGCAAAGGTTGAAATTGTTTTGCCATTAAACCTTCCTCTTATGATTTTCAAAACTTCTGTAGGCTAACACAATTAGTAACTCTAGCACCTTGAAATACTTTCCTTTTGCACTTGTTTTTTGTTTATCTGATTGTTGAAAATGCATATTGTGAAGCTAAATTAGCTCATTGGCTCCTTGATTCAGTGGTGGAGGATCTACTACTGTGGCTCCAGTACATGATGGTTATGTTCTTCAGAAGGTACTCATGGTTTACTGTGGAAATTTGTGTTAAGATATTTTCAGTTCATACACACGTATAGATGTATCGTTTATTGTATTTACTTCCACTTAAGTGCATGCACTTCTTTCTCTTTGCAAGATACCCTATCAACTTTTTACAGTACTTTCGTATTTTTCTTGTACTATATGGTTACTTCTATTCACATGCTGGATACTCTAGTTCATGTTGGTGTTTTAGTTCAGCCTTTTTTGTGGTGTATTTCTGTCCCTGTTCCCATTCTGCTTCTTCTAAAATTTAGTCTTGCCAAAAAAACAAAAAGAGAGTAAATGTATGACACCATTATCCTTGATTTTTACCTGTTTAAATAATGTTTGGAAATATTGTTCCTGGCATCTAGGATGGCACTTTATACAGTAAGGCTTATAAACATGCTGAAAGGACATCCACTAGGCCTGATTTTCAGGCATAGGATCTTAGATATAATTTTGATGTCTTTTTGAAAAATCAAATCACATAGGTGTCCTTTTCTGCCAAAAGCTATCAATAATTAATTGCCGAAGTACCATCTTTAAATGTTAAGGAGACCTACATTTACCTATGCAACCCGTCATTGTTTGATATGGATTATGATTGCTCTCTTCCAGAATAAGAGCTTTTTTGGGAGAGCTATCATGTATCTATTTTTATGATGCAAATGTTGAAGGTTGGCTAATGTCATGTCCTTTTTTCCATTCATGCCATTGTCAAAATCATGATTTCAATAATAAAAAATATAACCTATTATTTTGATTTCCCATCTTAGTGACTATTTAATTTTCTCTGTGATTGTAGGCTGTATCAACATCTCCTATTGGAGGAGATTTCCTTAGCGATTGCTTGTTAAAAAGCCTGGAAAGCAAAGGACTTCCTGTGAGTTCATAATCTTCCTGCTTTCATCAAAGTTTGAACTTGTATTCTGGATAAACTTTTAATCTGGTTTCTTTCATTTTCCCTCATTTATATCCACAATTGCAGATAAAACCTCGTTATGCATTCAAAAGAAAGGAAGTTCGTCCGGGAGAATTCCAGGTCATCGATCCTTCATTTGATATTTACTAACCAACTATATCCTCTACTTTTTAGAAAATGTGGCATGCCTTTTGCGCTTTAGTGTATGCTTGATTAATAGTACTTTCTTATGAGTTATAGGAGAACCTATGGGAATCAGTAAAAAGTAGTCTGCACTATCATTATTTGCAATATGAGGATGGTGTGGAATCTGTATTTGCTGTTTTGAAAATATACTCTTACTCCTGTCGGTGAAATCAAAATCTTTGTTGCGTGGCTGAACTCACCGCACCTTCTTCTCAAGACGGTGTACATGAAGTCATTTTTTAGCTCAATGTTACATATGTAAATATAATATTCACTTTTTCTGGCTGCTATGTCCCGATTTATTTCTTAGCAAATTTAAGGTCTACAGCTTGGCTCAAATTTGTGATTTCCTTTTCTGATAACATCATAACCTTTGTTCTCGGTTCCAACAGATTGTGGACCTTGACCTCCCCAATACTACAGAAAGTTACAAACTTTATTCTCAGGTCATTTCATTTGTCAGAATTCATTAGTCATTGGCTCCTATTCTGTTACTAAGACCTCGTTCTTTCTTGCAGCGGGTGATTGTTAGTGATATTAAAGAATGCGTGTGTCGAGCACCAGACACTCCATATGATGGTTTGTACACTTTAATATACAACTTAAAGATGTCTTCATGATTATTTGACTGACTTATTTAGAATGTTAAGTGCCATCCTGGTTTTTGATGGTATACGTGAAGTGAACTAAAGTGATTTACAAGATTCTTCCCTACCCTATAAAAGCCACTACTTACATGGCTATTTCATGCAGATTTAAAGGTTTCTATAAGTTTGCTATCAGCATTGACTGATTTCCTGTATATTAAACTAAGTTGTTCTCTTGTTTGTTCTTGTGGTGATTAAATGTTGAAGTTTGTGTCAAAATAGGAATGATAGGTATATCTTGGACATCAAATATGATAAGAATGGGCCAGCCGATTGAATTTGATATGCCATAAGCTCACTGACTTGAATAAATATTGTAATCTTTTTTGGTTTTAACAAGAATACTATATGCTTGTTAAGTTTGTTTTCTAATCCTAGATTATGTGCCAGTCACTAAGTGTCTCTCATCAACTAAGTTTTCTTGATTTACTAGATTAGTGAATTCTATAGGATTGTTAGTCTATTTCCTTTATGAGCTTAGTTATTTTATTCAATTTGTGCTAAGAATTCTCTTATTGTTTGCCTTGTCTGGTAGAAGATAGAGACATGGCAAAGATTGGTTCCATTTACTTTTTTTTTTTTAACTTGGATCCTTGCATGTTATTTTATTGTACTTCTATGGAAAAAGTCATTTATTAATTTCATTGCACAGTGTTTAGTGTAGAATTTTATGTTTCATTTTGGATTTATGCTCGGGCTAATGCTATTGACCCATATGCTAACATTGTTTCCTCTGGTTAGATACATCATACTCCAATATCCCAATGACACCTTATGAGCTTCCTGACGGACAGTAAGTTTATTGTTTAGCATTTCTTTTCTTTTATCAATATTTCTAAAAAAAGTTATTTGCCGGTAAATACACGAACTTTCGACATTTTTTTATTTTTCCCCCCAAACTTTTTTTTTTAATCCAAATACATGAACTTCGGCATTTTCCGATTTTCCCCGAAATTAATTTTTCTCCAAATTGAAGCTGACGAGAAGAAGACGGTGTTGTGAGGAATCGCCCCAAAGTGGCTGGGGCGAGCGAGATTCTAGGGGCACGCTTGGGGCGAGCTTGGGTAGCTGCTGCAACCTTTGAAATACCTAAACCCTAACCTTTTCAAATCTTATTAAATATTCTTTTCCTAAAACAACTCAAATAACCTATCACCTCCCTGGTCTTTCCTTCCCCCCCTCCCTTTTTTTTTTAATTTTTATTTTATTTTTATTTTTTTTTCCGGCGGCGAATTGAACGGAAGAAGTGGCCACCACTTTCAATCGCGTTTTGTAAATCACCATATCACCGCCGGCGACGGCCCTCAAGCTGCGGCAGACCCACCCAGAACTGAACTGACGGGTGGGTGGCGGTGGCCCGCCGAAAATTTGGCAGGTGGCGGTAGATTGAAGAATTAGGGTTTCAAAATTGAAATTATGGCTTGAAATTAGTTTTTTTTCCTTTTCTAATTTCAATTCAATTTCAATTTAAGTGCGCCCCGTGCCTCAGATTTTTACCTAATCGTCCCGGTGCACCCGTGCCCCTAACAACACTGGAAGAAGATAATTTGCATGTAAATACATGAATTTTTGATACTTTATACTATTTCAAGAACTTTTGTGATTTTTTGGTTTTTCCAACGATAGATGTTTCTCTGAAATTATTTAATATTCACCACCCAGTTTGAAACATCGGTATGAGTATAACAAGCACATGTGTTTTCAGTTCGAGGATCTTACCAACTAGGTTTCGTCGCCGCCATATAAATGAGTTATAGTTTAACATTAATAGTAAATAGTTTAGGTGGGGATTGGGAGCACCACTGACGTGTAGTTTATGTTAGCATTATTCTATTTTTCATTTTTTTATTCAAAAGTCTTCATTTTATTTGTCCTATTTGTTGTGATACATGTAATTCACACCAGTGTTGTTAGGAGCGCACCGGGATGATTAGATAAAAGTCCGGGGCATGGGGCGACGGGGCGCTCTCCCCATGAATCGGGGCGCCTATGTGTAGAACAAACTGAGATGGAGAAGAACTGAAGAAGAAGAATGAAAAATTAATTGAGGAGAGAAGAAATAAAAAAGAAGAAAAACATTTTAGAAATGAAGAATGAGGAAGAGTAAGTTTTTTGAAATTGTGAAATGTCTTGGGAAGAGGAGAGAGAAAAGGTGCAGAGGAGAGAGAATCTGAAAAAGAAAAAATAAAGTTGAAAGGTGCGCCCCCTGCGCCCCACCAGCGCCCCCGTGCAGCCCAGCCTCCTTGGGGCGATTCCAGCCGCGCCCCGCGCCCCAGGCGCGCTTTTAATAACACTGGTACCATCTTATAGTTTGACACCAAAACTTTATCTTTAATTGCAACCCAAACCAGTGTTATTAAAAGCGAGCTTGGGGCGCGGGGCGCTTAGGACGCGACTGGAATCGCCCAAGGAGGCTGGGCGCGCACCATTCAGGGGGTAGTTTGGCGCGCCTTTCAACATTTTTTTTCCTTTTCAGATTCTGTCTCTCATCTTTTCTCTTCCCAAGACATTTCAAAAATCTTACTCTTCCCAAGAGTCGAGACAATTAAAACGTTTTCCCTCTTCTTCATTTTTTCTCTCCTCAATTAATTCTTCATTTCTTCTCTTCTTGTCTAAAAAATTCTTTCTTTCTCCTGCTTTAGTTCTTCTCCATCTTCAGTTCGTTCTACAAATAGGCGCGCACCCCGCCACCTGGATTTTTATCTAATTGCACCGATGCGCCCCGAGCTCCTAACAAAACTTACCCAAACACATGTGCTTGTTATACTCATACCCAAGTTTCAAATAGAGTACTGAATATTAAATGATTTCGGAGAAACATCTATGGAAAAACCGGAAAATCTCAAAAGTTCGGGGAAAAACCCTCTTCTATTAAAAAAGACGCCGTTTTGATAATCGTCGTTTTTGCCAAACTGGCACTTCCAACGAACACGTCAGCTTCAATTTGGAGAAAAATTAATTCCGGGAGAAAAATCAGAACATGCCAACATCCATGTATTTAGATTAAAAAAAGTTTGGGAGAAAAATATAAAATGTCGAAAGTTCGTGTATTTACAAGCAAACAATCCTTTTTAAAACTATCTTTGATACATCCAAAGTTTGTTCAACTTTTGTGACCCACATGTTTGCCCCAGTTTTTACCCTTTTTGAAGATGCAACTAGTTGAACACAAGAAAACTCTAATGCATGTATATATATTCTATGCTGTGCCAGCTAGACGCTATTTCTCATTATTTGTCATTGACCATCTTTATAATTTATGCCAAATGTGAGCTCTCTAATTTGATTCTTTTTTTAATGTACTGGTGCAGAACAATTGAGATTGGTGCTGACAGATTCAAGATTCCTGATATATTGTTTAATCCATCTTTAGCTCTGGTGCGTGTCATTTCTATCAATTTCAGTACTTTTCTTCTTTGATGCATGATGCATCATATGCTATTCCATAATGCTAACAATTCTTGCTCACTACTTCCGTCCTAAATTTTCGCCAATGTGAGGTCATCATCGCTATTATTAGAGTCTGTATTTATAACTTCCAACATCAATAATGTGCATAATTTCATTTCCTTATTGATGTTGTAATAGATACAGACTCTATGGTTACTCCTAGTTTTATTTGGACATTTGTCTCTGAACTTTGTCCCTGACTGATTTAAACCACTTTATTATGTATATTCTTAATTTGCATCCCAAAGTGCAGAAGAACCTATTGTTTGTTGTCATCTGCTACTTTTTTTCGCCAGATACTTTTGAATTTTGATGGATTTGTGTTAGTTAAGATCATTTTAGGTGGCTTGTGAGAGATATCCTCTTGGCCAGTATACTTATCTGCCCAGTGCTCAACATAATATTGGTTTATGGTTTAAATTAATATCATAAGCTAATTTATCTACAATTTGATGTCCATCACAGACTATACCTGGTATGGAAAATTCAGTGGAGACAACTTCATCTGCCCATGGTCTGCCACAAATGGTGAGTAGGTTACATTCAAATATGGGCTTTGTGCTTAGCTGATTCTATGGTTACACTTTCGTTCAACCTCTCCAGGTTATTGAGAGCATAAGCAAGTGTGATGTTGACATCCGAAGAGAACTTTATAGCAGCATATTGGTAAGATGATTACTCCATCATTTAATACTCCCTCGCTCCCCAAACAATAGGCCTGATGGGGTGCGTCACGGGTTTTAATATAAGTAGTTGGTGTATTGTGGGTAGAGAAAGGATCCCACCTTAAAGGTAGAGTGTTAGTAATGACTAATAAACATATTGTGACTGAAGAAAGTGGTGGACCATGTGATTAGAAATGATAAATGAGTTGATAATTGAGGGTAATATGCTATGGGGTAGTGTCTATAAATTGAAAGGGACTAAATTTTGTGGACGTACCAAAATGGCAAAATGAGACTATTGTTTAGGGACGGGGGGAGTATAACTTTACCAAATAAACACGCCTTCCCTCACAAGCATATTCTATCATGAATCTTATTCAACCCAACCATGGGTTTCATTCTATATGTTAAAACTACATGATCATTCCAGGAGGTTGTGCAGTCAGTATTTTGAATTAATTAACTTAGTTATTAGGTTACATCAATCATTTCAATTATCTGATAAGGAATTGTTTTTGCAATCCCTGTTGCTTGTATGTAGGTTTTTACCTCCCTTTTTAGCGATTTTTTCGAATAAAGTCACCATAGTTCTTTAATGTTTGAATAAGTTTATGGCATATTAACCAGATCATCCATTTGGTAATTTCTACACAAACTTGTTTGTTCTAGAAATATAATGTTTGGTGTTGTCATGGTGTCACCATATTTATGAAACTTCACGTCCATTCTAGAGGTTGTCCTCTTAAATTTCCTATATAAATTGAATTCGAAATATGCTGGAAAAGCTTCGGTAAAAATCATTAATAATTAATATGTATCGACAAATACTATTCTTTTGTATTTAAATAATTGGATTCGTGGTACTTAAAGTTTTACAGTTCTTATACCATGTTGCTTGTCTATTTTTCAGCTTTCTGGTGGAACTGCATCAATGCAACAGCTTAAAGAACGTCTTGAGAAAGATTTACTGGAGGTTGTCTATTATTATTTATGCTTGTTGGCATGAAAATATCAATTTCATGTTATTTTGTCTTGTTCTAGCAGAATATGTTTTGAACCCCCTGCCTCATCAAAAACAGAACCGGGAAAAGAGAGGAAAATATAGTAAATTACGGGAAGATGTCCATTCCATCATGGCTGAGATTACAATTTTTTGCTGAGCAATTTTAAGTAGTTTAGTCGACTGTACTTTTTTTTCTCAGGAACAAACATGCACAATCTTTTTATGTTATTGCAAAAAGAATTCAACACGTTACTTGTATCATCTCTTGTCATATCTGCCTTTGCATCTGCTTACCTTGGCATTCTTGAACCATTTCTATATTCCAGATTGATATTTGGTGAATTCGCCAGATTGATATTGCATGCATGTTTCTTAATTATGCGGTCATAACAATTATCATATAAGTGCATTTGCTTATAGTTATTTGATGAGAAAATCCTGACAATGACTGATATTGTTCCTAGGAATCTCCTCAAGCGGCTAGGGTTAAAGTTCTAGCAAGTGGAAATGCAACAGAAAGGAGATTCAGGTTGGATTTATTTGCTTATTTCTATTTCAAATTGGTTATGAATGTATAAGTAGCTTCCCACATTTACTGATTTATGCATATCCAGGAGTTCCACTTTCTAACGATCTTTGTTAGAAATAAGAAACAGATATTTTTGGTTATTTTCAATTTATAAATTTTATTGAGTTGTTGGTAAGTAGGATAAACCTCAAGGGTAGCTTTTAGGGTGTGTTTGCTTTTTATCCGTCTAAATAAAGGGATAATATAATGAGATATAAATTTATCACTTAAAGTGGGGCCACCTTTTTTTCTTATCTTGTTTAATTTGAATGATAAAAGGTGGTAAAAAATTATAACATGGTGGGAAAAGGTGCTGCCCGGATTTTTATACTGCCTAACCTGATTATTTATTACGTCAAAGTAAACGAGGTATAAATTGGTAAATGGAGTTTGTCCCTTTTTTATACCTCAAAGCAAACACACACTAATGTTTTTGCATTTTATCCCTCTAAATCGAGGGATAATATAATGAGGTATAAATTTATCACTTAAAGTGAGAACTACATCTTTTATATCTTGTGGTTTTGAATGAAAATATATTGATACCACCTTTTATATTATTCTTGTATCTTGTTCAGTTTGCATGAAATTGATGGATAAAATATGAAATGTTTAAATTATCATTATTATATTTTGTTTCTTAGATTAATAATGTGTTAAATTGGGTGTACAAAGTCTTTAAACCAAAGAGATCAAAGGTTGCATAGAATTATAACATCCTCCTTTAGGTATAATATTATCCCTTACCCAAGGGATAAAGGGCTGCCCGAAATTTTATATATCATGCCCGGGTTTTTCATAACGTCAAAGCAAACGAGGTATAAAGTGATTAATGGAGCTTATCCCTTTGTTATACTTCAAAGTAAACACACCTTCATAGTTTAACAGGAAACTAAGTAGCTTAAGCTTTGTGATTGCCCACCTCAACTGGACGAGAATGAGCTCGAGTGAAGGCAAAAAAAAAATCTAATAGAATAACTCATTGAAAATGAGAAACAACATTTCTGAATAGTGAACAGATATCTGAATTCGGAAAACAAATCTAAAATTAATTCTTGGTTAGCTTTGAAATAGATTACCTTACACAAGTACCAATAGTGTACCATATATCTATATCTAGAAATTTGACGAGATGTTATCTTTATAGTGCTATATATTTGTGGTATATGTCAAAGAGTGAAATACAACATGTTAAATTGTTGATAAGAAGCAGACAATTAAGCTCTTTAACTTGGTAAATTTTGTATCTGTGCCAAGGATATAAGCCAATATTCATGCACAAACAAAGTACCATGGTCTTCAATGTTTCATGTGAGAAGTATAGTTTTTTTGTGCTTTTATTTTTTATTCCTGTTCATACGCCTATACGCCATAATTCTGTTATATGTTCGACTGTACCGGTTTAGGAACCATTTACTGACTATAGTGGTTACAGCGTTTGGATAGGAGGCAGTATATTGGCATCACTTGGTTCCTTTCAGCAGATGTGGTTCTCCAAGTCTGAGTAAGCTCTCATTCTTCTCTAGCAAAGCAAACTTCATGCTTCATATTATTTCTGTTATTGCTCTCATGCCAACTGCACCACCTCCTCTCCAACAACAGGTTCGAAGAGCACGGAGCTTCGTATATTCAACGGAAATGCCCTTGAATGCCATGGTTCTGCATATTCAGTCATTGCTTCTTAATTAGCCTTTAGCATGGACCCAAGTTCTGCATCATTTGCTAGTACATTGTGCCTCAAGAATAGTACCCTACTCAGCCGAGAGATTTGTACGTCTATATTGGAGTTTCTGCATCATTTGTCTTTTGTAACTGACGGTTAGTTGTAGAGATGTGTATCTTACAGCCCTAGTTGACCCTGCAATTCATGTTTATTTTGAAGTTTATGTTTGAGTAGCATTTGAATTTGGGCCTCTCTTTTTTCTTTTTTTTTTTTTTTGTTATGTTTGTAATTCATGTTTTGCGTGAGGTAGATTCTTGTTTCCTAAAAAATGTTTCCTTCAAGTCAGTTGCAGTTAACACTCCAAAACATTATGAATACCCGAATATGTTCAAAGCGAAAATGACCCGAAATGTTGACAGAAATTACCTTTTACTCGGTGTTAGTTGAATTAAGGAATATATTGTTCTTGAATCTGGATATAGGTTTGGACAAATATTATACGAACTCGAAGTTGATATCTTGAGGACGAAAGAATAAGATGGCAACGAAGAAGTTTTGTTTATGTCTTTAAGGCTATCCTTATCTAAGCGTAAAAATATCCAGCCATAATTTAATTTTCAGTTGTTACGTTAGCATTTCACTTTTCAACCACAACGCCTTTATCCTAGTCCCAAACAATTCATCCCCAATTCAGTCACAATTTAATTTTTATCGTTTCATCAATTTTTATTATTATTTAATTTCATATATTTATTTGAATTGAGTTATTTGTAAAATTAAATTTAAATGATTGTAAATTCGAAAAGTACTTAATTAAAATCTAAAATTACTTAATTGGAAATTCTAAATTACATTAATTAAAAAGCGAAGATGACATAATTGAAATTCATAAGTAGTTGATGCTGCAAATCAGTTGGAGTTTGTCCAAATTTGTTCGATAAGATCATGTTGGAGTTGGCCATAAGCTCGTTCTTCGCGGAGAGAAGCACGTCGACTCAGATAATCTCGAAATTGAAGCGGTGCACCATGAGTTGGATTCTCGTTGGCCATTCCGCAGCTAGAACCGGCTTCATCGTCGCCCCAATTAGCTGCGTCTTCTCCTTCATCTTCGATTATCATCTTATGATGATAATTTATGCATAAATGATGTTGGAGATGCATGATTGTTGCCATATACGCACCAGACCTTTTACTATGCCCCAACGTGCTTGGAGTACACCGAAAGCTCGCTCCACATCCTTTCGTGTCGCTTCCTGCCTTTGAGCAAATAATGTTCTCTTCGGGTCTGTGGGACATGTGATCATTTTCACGAACACCGACCACTTTGAATATATGCCATCGACCAAGTAGTATCCCATGTTGTATCTTCGCCCATTGACTGTGAGTTCGAGCCGGCCACGCCAAAGAATGCATGCCGAATCCATAAGCGTTGGTCAGCAATCGCTTCCAGGATTATTGTTGGATGTGTGCCCTTATATCCACTGGTGAAGCCGCCTCTCCACATGGACGGGCAATTCTTCCACTCCCAGTGCATACAGTCGATGTTGCCGAGCATACCAGGAAAGTCGTGATATCTCTCGTGCATATTCATCAATGCTTGGGCGTCCTGCACCGTAGGCCTTCTCAGATACGTATCGCGGAAGGCCTCGACGACACTGCGACAAAATGCTTTCAGGCAATTCTGGCCCGTTGCTTCTGAGACATGTAGGTACTCATCGAACATGTCCGATAAGGTACCATACGCTAGCTGGCGAATCGTCGACGTGCACTTAAGCAGCGTCGAGAGTCCGCCGCGGCCTGCACCGTCGGGGCGCTGCTGGAAATACTCGTCGCGGCTTACCAATGTGTTTGCAATGCGCATGAACAACGATTTGCTCACGCGAAACCCTCGACGGAACACATCTGCACCCCATCGTGGCTCGTCAGAGAAATAATCTACTACGAGCCGTTGAACGGCAATTTCGCGCTCCCGGTGTATGTACGTCCTCGGAGCTCGAGGACGCACAGCTCGAGCCTGCGCAGCTCTTCTCCTCCTATAACGCGACCTCATCGCCAATTCAATCATGTTATCCATTTCATCCGAATCAGAATTCGAATCTACATAATTTGGATCTATAAAATGATATGGAAGTAGTGTAACAAAAGTGAAGGAGAAAAGTGATGAAAGTGTGAAGAAAAGTGTGAAGGGAAGTGGATTTTATAGATGGAAAAATTAATCTCGTGTCTCCCTACACCACACAATTCAACAACCAAAAAAATAAAAATTGCGGCTGAAATGCGGCGAAGCCGCCGCAGCCCCGCGTTCAGCCGCTCCTTCGTCTGATTCCGCGGCTGCGGCACGGCTGCCTCGCCCCCATCCCCGTCCCGATGCGGCCGCCGCACATTTTCTCCCTTTTTGGGCTGTGTTAAGCATGCCCTAATGTTGACATATATAGACAAGGAAGACCAGCACAGATGGGACGAACGTTCAAATTTTGAGGAGATAAATTTAATCCATCAATGGAAAGATTGTATCAATTCGTAAAGACTAATAAAAGATACATGATGGATAAATCGTTGAGAAAGAAAATTGGTATAAAATTGTAGGATTGGAACCCTATTCATAATTTTTAAATTGAAATAAAAATGAAAATAAATATAAGTGAAGTAGATAAATAAAGATAATCAAATAGCTAGCCGGCGAAGAAAAAGGATGAAAGAAATATAAGAAAATGAAAAAAACAAAAAAAAAGAAGAAGCAGGAGCTGCGCCTCCTCCGCATGTTTGCAAGCGTTGTCCGCAGTCCTTAATGGCTGCAATGTGATACACGCGCCCAAGTTTCACTTCCCCGTCTTGTAGCTTATTTGGGAATACTCTTAATTTGTGTTTGGAGAATCAAATAGGAAAACTTCATTACTTAATAAAAGTCCAGTAAAATAAGGTAAAAAAAAGATTGCTATTGCTATCGCTATTGATTAAATCACTATCTAGCAACCAATACCACAAACTATTTTTAACAAATGTTTGGGAAAATTCATGAATAAAGTTAAGTTTTGATTAAATTTTAAAATTTCGATGATTGTCATTATGTTGCAAATCTACTATTGCTAGTATGTTAGGAAGCATTTTTCTAAGTATAGGTTTAACAATAGCAGTTCCATAGTAAGAAGAAGTTTTTCGCCGACAACTCGTGAAGAAAGTATCGATGAAGGAATACCCGAAGTTTGGAGCCCTGAAGAGATGTGAAGTGTCGCCTATTGAAAAAGAGACGATGTGAAGTTTGTAAAAGAGCCTCTTTTACAAAACCTTGTAAAGGTTGTGTAGTAGAAGAAGAAGTTTGGAAGAAGCGAAGTTACCGCTACTGACTGCAAGAAAAAATCGACTAAGTTAAGTCGTAGCACAGTTAGTTTAATTTTGTGTTAGGTTACTTGTACCCGTAAACATGTTGTAATCTCAGTTAGTGGATTGACTGATAAGTTCCAAGTCTATGGACGTATGAGCAGTTTACTCCAAACCACATAAAAATACTTATGTTATTTACTGTTCGATTATTTACACTGCATGTTATTGAACTATCATCACTCCGAACATGTATACACTTTACAACATAATCTTCGTGTAAAATTTACGTAGACGTTTTCTACTGAAAATTCTCCTATATTGACTAAAATGTAAAATCGGTTACATGTTCGGACAAGATTTTCAATAAAAGAAGTTGTAATAACCACGATAGTTATTAGTCCAACTGATCAATTGATCTAGCTCTCAATAGGATTCATGAGTATCTCGTTCTTATAATATTTTCTTTGCTGAACAATTATCAGAAGAACGATGATATTATAATACAAATATTAAGTAGTAATCTAGAAAATTGATATTGTTTATTATGAACATATGCTCATGGTGATGAAATAAGTAGACTTGAAATACTGTTATTTTCAGGGGAATAGCAATTTATAATGAATTCTGAAAATTAAACCTTGAAGGCTCCGTGTTTGTACTTAATTTTCCTTTTACTAAGTTTTTTCCGACGGAATTTTCTTAATAAAGGTTTATAACATTCAAGAGTATTAGTTGTGAATGTGTCCATATATATTAATTTCCCTTAATCCTCCTCTAACTGATATAGCCATTAATCTATAGCTTACTAGTTACAAGTTTGTTTTGCGATCATGTACACACAGACCTGGAGAATTTTTTGTAGTCATTCTACATCAAATGAGAAGAAAAGAATTCTAATAAAGAGTGGTCTTGTCTTGTTCATTGTATCTTGTCCATTATCTTCATCTTCTCCACACCACCACCGCACATATAAATAAATTAATTAATTAATTAAATGCACTGACGTGGAGTGTTCCAGTTCCAGATAAGATCATAATTCATTTCCCCCTTTTAATTAAATGTAAATTACAATTTACAACCAACTCATTAATTTTCAGCCTCCATTCACATTCCATCTATTTGATTAATCATAAATGTTCACTACTATGTATGTACACCATGATGTTTAATAGGAGTATAAAATTAAATATTATTATAGAATAAACTCTAATAAATCAGCACTTAATACCAAAAATGAAGCTTAACAAATTATATGATTCAATTGTAAAATGTTCAATCATATTAACCAAAAAAGTACAAATTAAATTAAAAAAATAGAGCAATATAGATTGGAATTGAAGAAAAAGCTATAAAAATAATGATGGGGACAAAAATTATATGGAATGGAAGAATGTAAAATAATAATTACTAATGCGAAGTTTTTTTAATTTTCTGTATTTGATATGATCTTAATTTTGCACGTGACTTTCAATTTCCGAAATGAATTATCCCAAGAAGAAGAGAACGAATGAGTTTGGAGTGCGTTGCAGAGGTCGTACTGAAATTTTAATTTCTTGAAAATTGAGAATTTCAACTGATTTCTGAGTATTTGTCACTTTTCGTAACTGAAAACTCAATATTGGAAAAGACAAAGGAGTTGGTGGCAAATACTGCAACACTTTTATTCTCCATTTTCAGGTTGAATTGACGTTGTCTCAAACTCACAATTCATGATTCATAAGAGAGAATGAATTACTATCGATATATCCTGACCGTTAATTTAGTTTGGTAGATGTACAACTAGATTCTCTATGGATAATTATATTAACTAGGTCGTATTCCTGGTATTAATCAAATATAATTCATTTAGTAAAACACAATCTCTTTAACTAATACATTGAAATTTTGAATTATCTAAAAAATTTAATGGTTGTGTAAATCATTTGTATTTCTTCTTATAGTAGATTTTAGATAGAAAAAAATTGTATAATTATGCATTTCTCCATATTAAACCATATATAGGAAACTACACGAATTAATTAATGCGAATGGATTCTAACTTTAAAATGTTTTGAGCTAGATGTTTATACTATTCTTCAATAATATTTTAGGTGTGTTTTTGTATATTTATCTCTATTGCATTTTTCGTGTAAATATTGCATTTTTTGTAATATTTATGAAATTATTTATATTTTTTTTCATACGTAAATGCTGATATAAGAATGGCAATAATACTGATATAAGAATGGCAATAAACATACCTCTCCATTTTTTTCTTTTTCTTTTTCTTTTTACTTTTCACCCGTGAAAATTAGTAACAGCAATAATAAATACAGTTTGGCAAAATATTCCTTTTCGAATGGGACCCATAGTGACTGGGTAAAGACAAAGATCCTCACTGGCCCCACTTAATGCCAGAATAAGCCCAAACACCGGAAATCCGGCCCGAAAGCCCGCACACACACACACACACACGTCGCAAGGCCCGACCCGCTTTTTCCATTATAAAAAGTGGGGTCATTTCCTTCCACTCTCACAGTCACAGTCTCCTCCGCCGCGACACACTGCCGTCGCCATCGTCAAAAACCATAAAAAAAATGTCCTTCTCAGATATGATCCTCACCAAATTCTCCGACGAAGACGACGCCTACCACCTCGCTTCCCCGCCTTCCGCCGCCGCGGACAATTCAACGAAGAGAGGCGCTGTCGCCCGGACCTCGCTGAAGGACCGCCACACCAAGGTCAACGGCCGCGGCCGCCGCGTCAGAATTCCGGCGCTCAGCGCGGCGCGCATTTTCCAGCTGACGCGCGAGCTCGGCCACCGCTCCGACGGCGAGACGATCGAGTGGCTCCTCCGCCACGCCGAGCCGTCGATCATCGCCGCCACCGGCACCGGCACCGTGCCGGCTGAGTCCGTCTCCAGCTCCTCTCGCGCCCTCCCGGAGTCGCGCCCCTCCGCCACCGTTCAGACGCCGCTGCAGCAGGTGACCGTCGCCTCGCAGCCGCCGCCGGAGGCCGCCTGCAGGCTGGACCTCTTCCAGCCCTCGCCGGCAGCAGCCATGGCGTTGGAGTTCCCGATGAACGGCTACCGCCACATGCCGTTCATGGCATTGCTGTTGCAACCGGCCGCTACGGCGGCGGACGACGTCGACGGTTACCGCGGTTTGGGCGGAGATAATCACTAGATTATGTGCATCAATTTCATTTTATCCACCTCCTATCATTAATTATGTTTTTATTTTAATAAAATCTTTTTCTTGTATTTGAGTCTCCTTTTTTCCTATCGAAAAAAAATGTTGCCTCTTATTTCGACCATTGGAAAAATAGGGAGAAATGTGAAATTATTTATATAGGTTACCAGCAAGAATCAAATCTATGAAACTACATTTGTACTGTTTCACTGCATCAGCATAGGGTTGAAAAACTAGTGACATTCAAAACGGGAAATGAAATAAATGCTCACATATTACGAACTTTAAAATGAAAATTTCCTTTTTATCAGTTCCAGAGTGTGGGACCAGCTCAGGTGAAATTTGATATGGCTATTCAAGGATCGCATCCTGATCCAGCCCAACCAAAGGGACCACTTCTAGCTCCTTTTCAATTTAGGGTAATCTTACATAAGACGATTAGACGGGTAATGACTCTCACCCAAATGTTATAAATAGAAAAACAAATTATAAATATATCCATTATAAATAGATTAACTTTTTAAAAAAAATATATGACATATCTTAACCGATCTGACGGTCTTACACAAATTTTGCGAGTATTCGATTAATAAGTCTTCACTAGCTTCCGTGACCCGGGGCGGGTCCGACGAGTGCCGTCTCCCGTTCTCATAGCAACGTCCTAGTGGCCCTTCTCCTTGGCTCATTTAGCTTCAAAGGTGGTGGAACACCGCCTGCGCCTGCGCCTGCCTCGACGACTTCACTGACCATGTCAGCGACCTCGCTCATCTTGGGCCGTGCTTTCGAACCACGGACCAAGCAGCGATTAGCGACTATCGACAGCTTCATAGCCGATTTAAGGATGTGCTTCTTCCCTGCAAGCCTTGGATCCAATATCTGCTCGAATTTCCTGGCATCGGATAGGTGTGGTTTAATCCACTCCAAGAGCTTCTGCTCCTTTTTGGGGCGGTTCCGTTCCAACGGCCGCCTCCCCGTGATGAGCTCGTATAGGAATACCCCGTAGCTCCACACATCGCTCTTCGATGTCAAATGGCCGGTTCTCACGTATTCAGGCGCCGCATACCCCATAGTTCCAACCACCTATACTAACGTATCAAACAATAAATTTTTCATTGAGATCATGATTAAAGAGGCAAACTGGCAAACTTATTGATCATACCGCAGTTGAGACGTGTGTTCGTCCTTCTGGAGGGCCCAACCGGGCTAATCCAAAGTCCGAAAGCTTAGCATTCCACTGCTCGTCTAGGAGAATGTTCGATGACTTGAAGTCCCTGAAGATGATCTGGCATTGGAGATGCCAAAATATAAGGCTAATGCAAAAGTGGGCAAGCTACATATTCGAGTAGAGAAATTGACCTGAAAATCCATTTCCTCGTGCAAATAGGCAAGGCCACGAGCAGTGTCTAGGGCAACCCTCAACCTCGTAGCCCAGGGGAGGGACTCGGTGGATCTTGATAGATGGTCGAATACGCTTCCATTAGGCATATACTCATACATGAGAAGCCGTTGGATTCCCCTCTCATCATCCTCCGCACAGTATCCAATCAGTTTCACAAGATTCGGATGGTCAACAACGCCAAGAAGGTCGACCTCCGTGATCCACTCTTTGTGACCCTGCAGTTGTGGAAGTCGACAAAGTTGCAAAAATATTATGTTATATGCTATTGTAGGAAAGGAATCCGTGCAACAGTCGTTGTAGTCGAGAAATAGTAAGATTCTCCAGAAAGGGAATCATTTTCATATTATATTACAGCTGACTGTTTTCTAGATTTTATATCTCACATGTATCCTCAGCCATCTGCAGAAATTGTAATTTTCACATGTGAACGGATCTACTGCAGATGAAATCATCCATTTCAATTTTGTCTCGACTTCCTACCCATATAAGCACCACGTACAAACACGTAACAGATCTAATGCTACAAAGTATATTAGATTCTACGACATTATACTAGCAGAGTTGTGATCTTGTGAGAGATATTAGGTAAAAGTGAGCCAAAACCGGTCCCTAGTCCATACATTCCCAACACCGTCTCACTTAAAAGGGACGAGCTCAAAATAGCCTAAAACGTCTCATACACCAATCATACCCCATAAAGTCATTCTAAGATCATAATGAACCATCAAAATAGCCTAAATTGTCAAAGATGAAGAAAGAAATGCTGAATGAGAAACAAGGAATGCACCTGTTGTCCTTGTTTACCGAGTTGTTTTATAGCCACGGCAATCTTCTTAGCCGGATCTTCCGAGCTCTTGATAACACCCTTAAAAACACATCCAAATCCACCCTCCCCAAGCTTAGCACTATTGCTAAAATTCCTAGTTATTTGCTTAAGCTCCAAGAGGGTAAAAACCTTGAGATTACTAGGTCTCTCGTGCAAATTTGGGTGATGGCTATGTCCTCTCGACTCAAGACCATATTGCCTTGGCTCACGGCCAGTAACTGAGGGTCGCGCTGAGTTAGGCTTTCGGGTCTTTGGCTCTTCCTCTTTCTCTCCACTGAAGAAATGGAAACACCACCTCATTGCCTCCTAATTCCTATAGTTTATAGCAGTGTAACTCCAGTTATGTAGAAACAAAACATACCACTAATCAAATCTAATCAAATCTGAAATTGATCAAGATAATGAGTAGCACCAACAATTTTCTGATTTCAGCAGAGCATTTGTTTAAGTTGTTATACACATTGCAATACATTATATTAGACCAACCAGCAATCATTCAATCCCACTTATACAAAGCAAGCTTTGGAATTGATCAAGCTAATTTATAGCACTTTGATTTCAGAAGAACATTTGCATAATCATTATTTATACATAAATACGTAATAATTAATGATGAAAACTTTCCCTTTAATGCAATCCAGTTTATTCTCAACAGAGGCTCTCTGTATCTAAAACAGATCACAACGAACATAATCGGAAACTAGCTTCCATAATTTACAAGGGGAAAAGGCTAACCAATTCATGACAGTTGAAGAAATAATTAAAAATCAACAAGAATTGAATAAACCCAAACCATAATCTCAATCATACAACTATAACAAGAATGTGTACCTCTTTTCTTTACTGAAATTTGTTGCAGAATTTTGAGGATCAGGCCAAGAAAAAGCAAGTCTTGAAGGGGAGGAGAAGGACTGTTGTAAGAAAGAAATCCAACGCGTTGACTGTATGACTTGAAGAAGAAGTCATGATTGTGTGTGTCTGTGAGAGAGAGAGAGAGAGAGAGGCAGAGAGAGAATCTCATGAGCCTGAAAATCTTGTTATGTACGGAAAGATAATTTCATGTTCTAAAGTGGTAGTTTCTTTGCTGTGTTGAATAAGGAAATTGAAGGAATCATAGCCATTATATTTTATTTTATTATAATGTTTTAGTTGAAAAAACCCTTGTTTTCAATTTTGGTACAGGGGAAAATGGCGTCGGTGTGGAACATTCAAAACATGTTGAGCAGGTGCAGTTGGTTGGGCATTTACTGTTTTTAGCAGGTCTTTTGAAAAAATCTTAAGGGCTTGTTTTTTAATATTTGAAATTTGATTGATAAATTATTTCATGCATTGGATATTAGGAATGATGCATTAATTAGTTAATCACTTTCATCTAAAACAATTATTGCATCAAGGTATCACCGTTTAAAATCAAGGAAAGTAAATATTTGATATATTATGTTGAGCTAATATATAGGATGTTGGAAATGATATACTATCAATTAATACATAAGCGATAAGAGGAAATATGAAAAAGGCCACACCTCTAATTCTTCATATTAATCTTGAACAATCGACAGTTTCATAAAAGAGTGGTGCTAAACAGTCACATCATGGTTGTCCACACAAAAATATTTTTTTTTAAAGAAATCAGACCGATTCAGTTAAAAAAATTGGTTCAGCTAATGAAATTAAATTATAATCTCTCTGAAATTGGTGGAAAAATGACTATCATGTAAATAAATATTAATGTATTATTATTTATTTGAATACATTAACTATTATATTCTTGTGTGGGTGGCCACAATGTGGCGATCATCTTTATTGTTCATAAAATATACTATTGCTTTTTGCTGAAATTATGGCAAAGATACCATGGACTTTTTAGAATATAAATGCATTATATATAGAACTAAATAGTGAAATAGAAAAAAGTTAATTGCATATAATTTTACTATATATGATCTAATTTGCAATTTTATTTTAAAGTGATCTTTTTGAGAACAAAGTTTCAACGGATGTACCATCCATCTTGTAATACGGGGTAAAATTATTAAGTCAAGTTACTAATAAATCCAAGCCTTGTGGCCTAATGGCAAAGGCAGTGATATGAAGGGACTCTTCTTAGTGAGAGGTTCTGGGTTCGATTCTCACTAGAGGTCCTGGGTTCGATTCTCCCCGCTAGTGAGAGGTCCTGGGTTCGATTCTCCCCGCCAGCATATGGCGGGTTAATTAATTCTCCCACATTATATGTGGTCAATAGTTGGGCCGTGTGTGCAATCGGGTCCAGCTCCACCCGCCGGCCCACCGGGTGGGCCAAGCTGGGCCCCTAAAAAAAAAATAATAATAATAATAATAAAAAGTTACTAATAAAAAAATTAAAATTAAATTAGATATCACAGTTATTTATATTAAATTAAAACGTATTCTGAATTTTCAAAAAGTATATGTATTAGTATAAAATAGCTATACGAAACATATATTCATATAAAAAAAAGAGGGAAAAAATAAGATTTATTTTGAATAAAATGAATACAATATTATGGTCACAAAGTTCCCTCTTTAATTATAATATAGCTAGATGTTAGAATAACATTTTATATACTTAAATACATTTTAGTTGTAAATTATGGAAACATTATAACCGATACAAACATACATAAGAGATAATACAAGCTAAAATTATTCTCCCTCCCCGAAGGATTTTCTTTTAGCTAAGTATACTCAAATAATTAATTTTGTTGGAGTATTATTGATAATACAAGCTAATTTAGATATGATTTTCTTACCAATGAAATCAAATATATATAAACACAACATTTGAAGTATCATTTGCATCTTAAATATATTTATAAATTTATATTAAAATAATATAATCATCTTACTAACGACTGCTCGCGGTACATATTGCAATTTTGTTATCCATATTCGATCTTCAAGTCTTCATTCCAACTATGACTCCGAACATTACAACAACAACAACAACAACAACAACAAAAATAATATGATTTCTTTATCGTGTTTGGAAACACTTAGACCCAGTTTGATAGCCCTTATAAAACCAAGATAGAATATGGTATCTTGGCCCAACAGTAGTATAAAGGTGCTTGATGATATAGATAAAAATAATCTTGGTCTGCCGTCTCTTCAGAGATTGGGCCAATTTGGTGTGGGGTTTCTATGTTCTTGTTCAATTAGCATCGGTTAGGGTTCCGAGTTTGGGCCAATTTGAACTCTGGATTTTGATAGTTTGTCGATTACGAATTAGATTTGGGTATTGTGGATTGTGGCTGTGATGATTTTCTACGTTTTGTCGATTATGGGTTGGATTTGGTTCTGTGTGTTGTGCTTGTGATGATTCCTCTTTGAAAGTGGTGGTCGCTCGTTGTTGCTTGGCTGGGCAAACTCAGACAGCGACGCCGTTGCAACTGGGTTTGCAGCCTCGACGGTGACACCATTTTTCTCTAATCTGAGCCACTTCTGTATGCAATTTTTTCAAGATTTTGGGTTTTGTAATTTGTTTTCGATTTATGGGGTAAATGTTGGCAAGACTGTGATGATTCTTGGGCAAATCTGAGCCCATTCTTTAATTTTGGTTTCATTTCTCGATTTGAATCGTTGTCTGTGTATATCGGTTATCTGTGTGTGTGTGTGTGAATTACAGATTCTGTCTGTGTTGTTGGTGGTGATGGTGAAGGTTGTGGTGAAGAGGCGGTTACTGTCGCAGTGGCAGGGGCGGGGGCTATGGCGAATAGAAGGCTGTGAGAAGTCGGCGGCAGCGGGAAGGAATTGATGCAGTGGGAGTGGGGTGGGGGTTGGGGCTTTGTGTGAAAGTCCTAATAAAAATGAATTAATTAACCAATTATTGATTTATTAAAATTTAATTCATAATTAAATAATTAAATAAGTTTAAATTAAGATTAATTAATTTTAAAAAAAATTCAAATTTTTATAAGTTCAAAATGTTATTAAAAATAATTTATACTAATTGTTAAATAAACTATTAATCATTAATGTATGCTAATTGTTAAATAAATCATTAATCTTTAGCAAAATTTACAATAATCATTCATTAATTTTTAATCTATTAATCATGATTAATTTGTCTAAATTAATTAATATAAGTTAATAAATTCTAATTTAATTAAATTAATTATCTGTTCAATAATTAGTGCTAAATTTATATTAGTTAAATAATAATTTAATTAACAAAATAAATAAATAAATAAATATTTTTAATATGAGAAAAATGTCATTTTATATCTTATCTATAATATTATCTAATCTATTAAACATCACATTTATTTTTATCTTGATTTTTATTTCATCTTTCACATATTAAATACTTATGATTTTTATTTCACCTATCAAATAACCATATTAAATTGTATAATAAAATTCTTACCTTAAAGACCATCATACTCAATCCATTTCCTCATATCTAGGAAACCTTTAAGTAGTTCAGTAATAATAATCAAACAAAGACATCTTCCAAAAGAAGCCGGTCTCTGCATCAAACATGAAAACGGGTTTCGAAGCACATCTTTGCAACACTCGCATTTTCCTCCCGCTCTCTAAACCCTATCCACCACCGCGATTCCCTCATTCTCCTCCACCGCCACCGCCGCGCCGCTGGTTTTCCGGCTAAACCTTCTCCTTTCACTTCAATGGCAAGTGGCGACGGCTCCGACGCTGTTCTCTCACCCACCATCCACGTGCTGGAAAAGCAGTTCGAGGAGTTCCGCCACCAGCTCGATCATTCCAACAGCTTGCGCGAGCGTATTCGGAACGTGTCTTTCGAAATTGAGTACGCCACCAAGCTCATGCATTCAAGCCTTCTGCTTGTTCATCAATCTCGCCCTATACCTGGTGCGATTTTGTTATTTCCAGCTTTGGTTATGCAATTTTTCTCTTCCTGATTTCGAAATTCCCAGTTAACTTAGGTTTTATGGGAATAAGGTAGTGGCGTCGGAATCTCTGAATTTTTCTGGAGGAATTATTAGGTTTATTTGTTTCTAAATTTGAAGTCTGCACTCACAGCCCTAATGGCTATTCTAATGTGGTTGGTAAAAAAATGTGGAATCGGAATCTGAACTTTATGCTATGTGTTCTTATTGTTGCTTTAGCCGTTACTACTATTGTTGTTGAAAGCTGATTTGTTAAATTAGAGGTGCTGGAGAAGGCAAAGGGGCAGATTGACGTGCTGAGGGGACTGTTTGGTAAGCTTGCAGAAATTGTGCGTGAATGCCCTGGCGAATATTATAGGTGAGAAGGAGATCTATCGTGTTTGTGAACTGCTTTCTGTACGGAACTAACATTTATCATTGCTGATCTGTAGGTACCATAGCGATTGGAGGAGTGAAACTCAATCTGTTGTATCTGTTCTTGCTTTCATGCATTGGTTAGAAACTGAGAGTCTTCTTTTGCATGCAGAAGCTGTGGAGAAACTTGGGTGTACGTTCCTCATAATTTTTTAACTAAAAGAGAGAACTCAAAACTTCACTGAATGACTATGATGTACTTCACATGCAACATTTGCCCCCTGTTATTTTTGCAAATTCAGTCATAGTACCCATTTGGAGGGAACATGGGAAGGGTAGTGCTTTCTTATTAGTTACTTGAAGTGGTTGTGGAAAATAAAGCAAGTTCAGCATAACGTTTTTTAGATGATTGTGGTTTGACATTGATGCTAAATTGTTAACTTGACACTTAGGTTATTCAGTCCAGAAGATTTTTTTGGTTTTTCCCACTTCACAACATCCAAATCTATGCTCCTTAAGTGCCATCTCCATATGATAGGTGGAGACTATCTTACTAGAACAGTAAATTGTGAATGAAGTTGCTCCAGTAGAGAGTCTTTCTGACTAAAACTTTCTCTCTTCCTGTTCATTTGTCTCATTATCTACCTTAGGTCATGAGATCTTTGGTGAAGTTACTGGTCATGTATCACTTTTAATATCTAATCTGCAATAGCTGAAGCTGTGGCAGTATAATTTTTCATTTTGCTGCTAAAATTTCAGTGTCAGTGGAATTTTGCACATTTTAGGTGGCTTTCTCCTGTCCAGGTGGAATCTAATGGCTAACAGGTTTAGCTTTATAAGCAACTTTCCTCCTTCAATTTGTATTCTACTTTAAGAATCCGTATATTTGCATCTTCCATTAGCAGACATAATCAACTTATTTAATAACTTTTGTATTTAAGCTTATCCCTTTTGCCTTTTCATGTCAGTTTTTGTGAAGATATTCTTTAGGCCCAAATATATCTGCTGTTTTAAGTGTTGATATTCTTAGGACTTTCATGTTTGACCTTAAAACTTCCTATTATCACCAAAGACTGATAAACTTTGACATCCTGTTTCTTTATCATTTATCCAGTAAATTCTTCAGAGTTTGGCCTGGATACTGAAGACTATCTCACTGGTAAGCATTAAAGAATGATTCTGTTGTCTATGGGCTGTAGGTTTCAACTCTGAAAGTATGTTATGCATCTTTTCACGTTCTATTCCCATCATTCATTTGGAAATCTTTGATTGGCTTCTTCTTTGGTCCGGAAGTAGTCACCAATTCACCAAAAATGGAAAACAAAATAATGTTGGTTGAACCACATTGCAAATTTTTTCTTGTATTAATGGTAGTTACTATGGAAGTGCTCATAACCGCATCCATCCTCATCCTGCTATAGGAGCTCATTTGTATGCATGGATTAGTCTGTCCCCTGAATGTATTACTAAAACCTCAAACTATTAATCTAGAACCTTCAGTCTCACTTTTGTTGCATAAACTTTAGGGCTTTGAAAGAATGTATTGCTGGTATGTACTACATAAGGCTCAAGATCATCAAATTGAATGGGTCAATTTTACTGCTCTAAAAGACTATGATTTAAGGAGTGTTAGTTTGAATTGCCTATAACAATTAGTGATATGTGTTTCTGGAATTGCTTAGCTATAACTATGTAGGAATTTGAGATATTTTACTTTGCTTCAACTTGTCTTATATGTCATTCTGTATATTTGAATCTCATGTAAAATCTACTACTCTGTAAAGCTATCCCTTCCCTACCTCACAATCACAAATAATATCTCTTGTTTCAGAGCAAGGTGTTATCCAGAGTAAAGACACCAACATTTATTACATAAGCATTCTACTCCTATTTGTCTTGTTTCTTTCCTGGTTATTAATATTGATTTTTGTCCTTTTGCAGGAATCTGTTTTATGGCCAATGATTTGGTACGTACAGGCATGAAAAAATGTTTTGGTCACTTTAGTGTTGCAGAAAAACAACAGTGTTTTAAGAATTTGTTTCTATAAGTTTGGTATACTTAGGAGAATAATGGAATCATGAACCACCCATTTGCTAATTCTGTATTAAATTTTAATACAGCCTGGAAAATTAAGCTTTAGTATTCAGATGCCGTAGAGGCATTGATTTCTCTATGAAGAAGGAACAGCTTAATGCTAGGATTACCTTAATAAAAATAGATCAAATATTGATTAAGCTATGTATTGCTGTTTGCTATCTTGATAAGTGTCTTGCCTTATTTGCAGCCTAGGTATGTGGTAAACCGGGTGACTGCTGGAGATTATGACTGTCCAAGAAAAGTATTGACGTTTTTGACAGATTTGCATGCGGCCTTTCGGATGCTCAACCTCCGGAATGACTTTTTGCGCAAAAAATTTGATGGTAAGCCAGTTACTTCAGTGTACCTAATGCAATCTGAGGTGTCTAAGGTCGTAGTGCTTTTGTTACTATAAGCTTGTTATCAATATAACTTGTTAACTTGCATTATTTCCTCAATCGACCAGGAATGAAGTATGACCTTAGAAAAGTTGAAGAAGTTCACTACGATGTGAAAATTAGAGGATTGGCAAGAAATGCGGACTCAAAGGGAGAACAAGGAGATGGAGACGGAGAAAAATCATGAATTATAGTTGGGCTTGTTTTCAGCCCTTTTTGTAGTCCGCTTTTCTATCATGTCATACAAATTAAAAACAAGCAACTTAAGTTTAGTTTTATGTGTTAGATGCAACTCGGTTTATGGTACAGAAACTGTAGGCAAGGCAAAAGAAAGCTCTTCATGGAAGGAGGTTACTCATCACTGAGATATCATCACCATGGAAGAGGTACAGTACTAGATATTTTGGTTTCACTTTGACTGCATTGATCTCCACCCATGAAGTGAATGGCATGATGTTTTTTAAAGGAGAAAAAGGTTGCGTGGTGCAAATCGGACTTCTTGAATATAATAGTGTACTAATTTCACTAGTCTGCTGCTGTCAGTCTTCAAGAATAATGAATCAATGCACTTTCACTATAAATTTTAGGATTTTGTAAATTACATATCCTCATTCTCCAAGTATAACTTTGCTAACATTGGAATCGACGACCAAAAAGAAAAGAAAAAGGAAAAGCACAAATATGAGGAACAAAGTTCAAAGATGGGAAGAGGGTTGATTCCAACTTATCCATAGGTGATTGTTTGTATTAGCTTATTCTACAATGAAATCGGAATTCGGCATCTGAATTAAACATCCATTTGAATTTTATTTGGAAGTGATTTGAATAATTGAAACCCATATTTTATCCCAAGTCACATCCTCATATAAAACAAGTTGTAGCCTTTTAACGCTTGTCAAGGTCAATTTCATAGTACCCTTTTCATTAGAGTCGCGACATATATACTAGGAATTAGACGGAACACGACTTTAGCATCATTAATTAATGAGAAAACGGTTAAGCGAGATAAGGCAGTACTACTAAACAGGGACATGGTGCATCTCTCTCTCTCTCTCTCACCGACAAATGCAATAACTGCGCGTCGCCACGGCGGACCCCAAACCCCACATTCCATTACAGCTTTGTGCCCCTACTTTCGGTTCCGTCCAATATATTGCGTCACTCCACAAACTCTTAAACAACCCCCCCCGCCCCGCACTCACTTTTCCCCATCCTCTTTTGTTCTCTCTCTCATCTGCACCCGCTCCGAGGAATCGCTCAGGGATTCAGGCGTTTCTGAGTTAGTCCTCTTTTATCATGTTCATGCACTATATGCTTTCTTTCTTTCCTTTTTTGGGTTTGTTTTTGGTGTGGATAACATGTAATGTGGATTCCGTATGCTTGGATTCCTGCATTTTGTGTGATGATTAATGTGTTGTGGTTATTGCAATGTATGAATGCGGAGAATGGATCAACGATTTTTCGATGTGAATCTATTTGGATGCCAATTGCTAGGAGTAGATAAATGGAGGTTGGATTTTTTGAGCTCAAATTTGATTGATTACGTTGGGCATTGATGGATAGCACGGGCCCCGTGGATGGTAGTGTTGTACTGAACGCGCGTAACGCTATTATCTTTCGCTCTTGTTATATAATTTGGTGTTTATGATCCGGAATAGAGGTATAACTATTTCATAAAATTTAGCTAGGGATTTTTTCATGCCTTGAAACGAAACAAGGGTGTAGAATAGTTAAAGACTCTTGATAAGTGTAAAGTCGTTTCTTATTCTGAGTTTGTGGAATATTTTATATGGAGCAGCATGCCAGCATGCATTGTAAGATAAGATGCCTTTATCATCATATGGCCTGCTATTGCTTTGGGACTCCTTGCTATTTTTCTTCCCAATTTATCAGCGTTCTTGCATGCTGATCCCTGGAGAGCTGTCTATTATAATATTCTATTGTACTGGTACAACTTATTTTCTCATTGTCAATAGTATTATCAGGTCATGGAGAATGGACATCCGTCTCTGGGGTTGGAAGATGGGACAATTGATGTTGAGGATCTGCTTATAGAACCCCAAGACGGGCATCTGTCAATGGATAGTGTTATATGTTTTGATGAGAAGATCACAAAGAATGCAATGGACATAGGACTTGTTTCCCACAGTTCTGGTATAGCTTAAGAACTAGGAGTGTGAAACTCCTCTTTCCTCTATCGCTGATTTGTAAAATTATTAAGTAATTGAATGTCATCCTTGTACTGGTTTAAGATAACAGGACTGAATTGACAGACCGTTATGAGGCATTTTATACTTGATAAAATTGGGGAAGGGAGATGCCAAATGAGAATTTGTTAGGATATGGGTTTGATTTAGCGGTTAATGTAAGAGCTTGATTTATTAAGTAAGAAAAATTTACATTTTTTGTGTATGTGTAGATGTATCCTCGTGATGGTTTACTTGTTTGGATCCTTCTCACAGTTGTCCTTCTATCCTAATTTTTCAAAAGTAATATGCATAGTAATACCCTTACCCAAGTCTAAGAAACATAACAAGTACTAAAAATTGTAAAGAGATGTTTTCCATACTTTCTGATGTCAAGTAATTCTTTTATAAAAAAATTTCATTAGTAACTACTAATGTAGTCGATTGCCATATTTATCTAGGATAAGATTATGAATTTTTACATGGCCACATTTAATTCTCTCTCAGTAGATTCTTTAATGAGCTATCTTGTATCCCTCAGCAGTTAGAAGATATCCCTCTCTGTTTCCATAATTAATTATTGAAGCTATTCTTTCTGTTGTCTTCTAGAAATATATTTATTGGTATATATTTTGGACTATTCAGTGAAGTTGATTGACATGCATGCCGTTCATCCTTATCATGTTGAATATTGTGACCTGCTTCTTACCGTCTGCATGAGTATTCGCTGGGATGTCACATGCCATTGCATGTAACTGTGTGGCTTTATGCAGGTGGGTCGGATACTGGTATTGCTCAGGAAGGGAAAGATATTCTCAATGGAGAAGTATGTCATAATTGGTTATTCATCCTTAACTAATGGTTGACCCAGATCCTTTAAAGCGTGCTATAATTTATTCATACCTTCTTGCTTGGTTTTTGTGATCTAAAGTCTTCAACTGTTAATGTATGAAATATGAAGCTAATGCTTGTTTTAGATAATTAAATTACATGTTTCTTAGTTATTTCCCTATATTTGTTTGTGTTGACTCATCTTATGACATTGGCTCTAGCATATGTTTTTTATATGGTTTACGACCCTAGAGTGGTCTTGCTCTTGCTCATTGAATATCACACTTAAGTGTGTTGCACGTATGTGGTTGATGGACAGTGAATGCATTATATAGATGGGTTATAAGCCATGTATTGTGATTGTCCTATCTTTGAAAGAGCTCATATCCAATTAGATGGAAGTTACAGAGTCGCAGCCAGGAATTTTGAGATGGATGGAGCAGAAAGCAAATTTTAGCTTTAAAAGAATTAGTTTATAGATGCCAAGTAAGAAAAATTAAATATTGCTACTTAAACAGCAAAAAATCTGAAAATGTGCACATATAACATTCAAAAAATGGAAATCAAAACTAAGATATTCCACTAGTGTACTTATTTAAGTTAGGGATTAACTATTATATGCATGTTGAAGTACATCCAAGGAGAAAATAACTACACATTTGAAACCCTAACATAAGAAATGGAGATGTATTACAAATCAAATGAATAACACACAAACCACAAAACAATCCCAACTCAATAAGTTTATAGGATGTAATACACATATTAATTGTTCTCGCATATAACTTATCAATTAGATCAATAAATATATAGCTCTAGTGAAAAGTTGAAGGAGAGGGGGTTGGTTGTCCAATTCTTGCCCATATGTCTCCACTATTGGAGAGTATAATTTTAGCGAGTTTGTTGACCAATATGCTTTGCTAACTAAGATATCTGAGTTTTGGAGATGGAGAATAAACTGATTGTCTTCCAATGTATCTGCTTTTGTATAATTTTTATTAATTAATATATAAGGTTCACATGTAGGTACTTAATGCAATGCCTATTGAAGCTGAAGATGGGTATTTCCGATTAGAGAATGATTTTTGTAACATGGGTGATGAGTACCTTCTAGGTAGGCTCTCTTGTTTCTACTCGCTATTCTGACTTGATTGCTCACAAGTATTGTGTGATGTCCCTTTCTTGCACCCCCATTTCCACTCTTAGCTATGCAGAAATAATTGGAATTGTGTTACTGGATTCAGGTGTTGAGTTTGCAGAAAGTATTACAAATTTAGATTATGGTTCAAGTGAAGGCTTGCAGGCTTCAGTCTCAGACTGTCAAATTCAAGTGTCTACTGATGGTTTTGACACTGGCTGCAGATCGGATCTATATAGAATAGGTGATTTGCGGAAGTGTCAGATTAACCATAACACTGGGAGCTCCAAATTCGGCGGTACTCCTATTCGCCGTGAGTATGAAACATTGGATGGGGAGAATCCTAGAATTTCACCTAGATCGTGTACTTTACAAAATTCTGGCAAGTCTCGGAACAGTTCAGGCTCTTCTTTTCTAGATGTTCTGTCCGATGAGAATGATGGAAGATTCTCCCGAGCTGATGAGACGTTTTACAGTTCAAAGACTAAAAGAAATGATGATATTGAGCTGACAGGCCAAAATGGCGCGACTAATGCAATTAGGGGGCAGGAGATATTAGCAACATCGTCAGTTCAAGCAAGTAGCAGTAATGTTCTTCCTACACAAAAGAGATCACGCAAGCCCACACAGAGGTACATTGATGGATTAGTTGACCCCATTTCAACATATTCGAAAAGAAGACGAGAGGTTTCTTCTTCTACCATCAAGGAAAAATCTCTTGGAATTAAAGATCATAAGAAGTGTCATGTGGGACCTAAAGCAATTAAAGTACCTCCTGACGATCCTGAGGAGTCCTCTGTCATAGCAATTCAAGTGCCCTTTGGTTCTTTAGCTAACAAAGATCGCTCAGAGAGTCAATCATTTGATATGGTAAGTCTTAAACCTACTAATACTTTGTTACAGAAATGATATGGTCACAACTGTTTTACTCCCTACTCGTATACATGTCTTCTTTGTTGTGGGTCCCTGTTACTTAAATTTTCTTTATTCAAGAGGTTTGAATGACTTACCCTGATCAATTGTTTTTCCTTTTTGTAGTTCATATTTGTAAGGATACATTGTGAGTGTGGTTATTGAACAACTTTTAGTACATTACTTATTAGGATCAGTTGATTACATTAATGTTTTGGTACTCAATGTTGGACTTATGTTATGAGAGCTTTGTAGATGGGGTAATCACTTTTATGTTTATTCCCCCATAAAATGGGAAATCAAAATACTTTCCACATTCCTATTCTCACTTGCTTTAACCTAGTGTCATGTATCATTTTATCTCAAAACCATCAAACCAACCACCTTCTGAGACTTAAGTAATTATGTAGCTGACTAGCTGTTGAACTCAAATATTATGTGAGCAGGTCCAGCATGTGGATTGTAGAAATCTGATGACCAAGTCGAAAGGGAAGTATGTTACTCTAAACAATAAATTCGACAAATGTGTCCCGACAGTTGAATATAAAAACAGAGGTGATTGTGGAATGGATAAAAAAAAAGCAGACGTTTGTGTTACAGAAGCTCCATCAAGAAAAAGAGGTGATTGTGGAATGGGTCAGAAAAAAACAGACAGTTGTGTTACAGAAGCTCCATCAAAGAAAAAGGATGGCCATGCCGCAGCCACAAATCAGAAGAAAAGAAATGACTTACCTGTTGCTGTAATTCGGGAAAAAAGGGATGACTGTTTTACATCAGGAAGTCAAAATAAGAGGGACGACTGCCGCCCAGCAGTGCATCAAAAGAAAAGCACTTTAACAGCTGAGAGCACTGAGGAAGGTAGTGGTCGGAGGAAGCATCATAGGCTATGGACTAATTCTGAGGTCAGAAAATTAGTTGAAGGTGTTTCTCAATATGGAGTTGGAAGATGGAGTCGAATAAAGAAGCTGTTTTTTGCTGCATCTGCTCATCGCACGTCTGTAGATCTCAAGGTCAATTACTCTCTCTTTTGTCCCGGCTTTGTGATTCCTTGTATGTCGTACAATACCATTGTTGCTTGTCAATTCGTGCAGGACAAATGGCGGAATCTTTTGAAAGCCAGCGGTATGCAGGAACAGGGGAGTCAGCAGGTTATGTATTTCTATTTATCTCCAACCATTATAATGGTACAACATTTCGTATTGAAACTTGGGGTGTTTTAACAGGGAGAGAAGAAACGTAATCTGGCGTGGCGGCCTCTGCCAAAGTCCATCCTGCGCCGCGTCTGTGAACTGGCTACTATGCATCCTTATCCGAAAGGTGAGAGGGGGGCGAAGGTTTGTGCGCGTGATTCGCCGGATATAACGTTGAGTGACTACAGAAGAATCCTACGTAGTATTGATGGGAACTGAGCCTTACAATGAGAAAGGCATTTTGTACATCCTTCACCTAACCATGGGATGATGTTGTTGATTCTCAACTATGTCGGAGTTTTTGATTGATTATTAAACAATGTTGCTACACTTGCCTCTTACATAATATCTCTGTTACTTTCCACTCTCAATGAAATTTGTTTTATTCGTCTGTATCTACGCAAATTATTATTATTATTATTATTATTATTATTATTATTATTATTATTATTATTATTATTATTCCTTTCCAGACGGGAAAAAGTTACCAAGACCAAGTAAATGACCAAAAGTGGGAATATGATTGAACATTGCATGAAATATATTTGTGCGTTTAAATTCAAAATTTTGATTTTTAAAATATGGAAGATAGACACGGTGACGTCTATTGTAAATTTGTGATATAATCTTGGACAGTGATAATTGTTTAAAGAAATTGTAATCAAACAACAAGATGTGGCTGTAGTTTAGTGGTAAGAATTCCACGTTGTGGCCGTGGAGACCTGGGCTCGAATCCCAGCAGCCACACGCATCATTTTATTTTAATTTTGCGTTCTTGTTGCACCAGTATTTTCTACAGCTGACGTTAAAGTGAAATTCTCTACAACAATACAGTGGTTTCTTTCGTTCCCCCTTTCCTTTTTGTATTTTATTTTTGTACAACGGAGTGATATGCGTATATTCTCTCTCTCTCTCTCTCTCAGGTGTGTAAGATATAAATGGTGGCACATTATTTCGATGAATGATTTCTTCGGATGGAAACAAGATTATGGCGTGACATGACATGTGCTAAAATCGGCTTTGATGGCCTTCACTCTCATTCCCCACGAAAAGAAGATCATCCCAAAGACTTGATTCTATTGATGTGGTTTGTATGGAAGAGGAACCATAAATCCTTGAGTTAACTTGTGAGTGATTTCAATGAATCCAACAAAACAAGTAAAGCTAAACTCAAATTCTTTCAAGAATCAATACATCCCAATGCACACTATAGCTCTTCCCACAAAAGTTAGATGTTATTCATATACAAATTGTTACTAAACAACAATGTAACAAGCCTCAATTCCTGAACCTACCGGTTCAAATTTTCTGACCTTATACCCTTATCTACAAATTAAATGCCAACTACATTAACTGCAGAGAAGAAAACTATTAGTATAAGCAAAGAAGCTAATTTAAGAAAAAGAAAAAATGAAATCCAAATTCCCTTTAAGCTTATACTCACATTCACAACTATTAGACCATCCTGCAATACTAAAGAAACAACAAATTCTTCAAGACCAAAAAAACAAAGCCAGAGGCCGCAAAGGTTATATACATCATGGAATTTATGTGGAGAAGATTTGCAACATATGACCTCATCATCGTACATACAAAGCATAATCACCAAAACAATGGCAGTGCTCATTCAATTTTCTTTTGTTGCAAATTCAACAACAAAAGCACCAAAGATTCTTACCTCTATTTTAGCATCGCAACTGAGCATGTTACAACTACTTTTTCGTACGAGACAGAGATTTTAACCCCTTTTCTACCAAATTATCAAGTGAACAGTATCAATCACCTAGCAACCTCAAGAAAACCTTCCAATTCTCGCCGCCCAAACGTCCTCCCAAGTGAAGTGTCATCCTTGTGTCTTGCTGCAAGGTAGAACACCAACCAAGCCACCATGAAATACACCTCCATAGATGATTGGAAAACCAGTACCACAAAATCCCCAAATACCTTTCTCAACGCCCACTTCCCAACTGATCCACAAACAATAACTTCTAACCATCTCATCTCAAATGCAGGGTAGAACAAAGCAACCAGCATGCGACACCCTTCTCTCACAACCTCCCTCCCACCCCGCCTCCAGTCGACAATGGCTACCCAAGAACCCACAGCAAACAGCAAGCCAAGCACCAAGTCGCTCAAGAACCAAACCACCATGAACCCTGCGCTCTCCCACTCGTGCCCGATCACCCACGGCGCTACATTGGCAAACGGCATGAACTTCATCCTCAAGAACACCTTGAAGAAAACATACTGATCCTCAATCTCCCCAAAGAAGAATATCCCCATTAGCTGTGCTAGAGCATCCCTTACAGCCCATTTCATCAGCACAAACCCTGAAAGCCGCTTCAATCCGAAGTTCGAACCATCCCAAACTGTGCGAAAGAAGGATCTTTGGTTCCCCACCAAATGATCTACCACTTTGAGGAAGATGATCCCATTCCCCCATGTGTATGTAACAATGAAAGCGAGCACAACATAAGCGTAGGCGGCCGACAAAACACCAGCTAAGAAGAATAGCGATGATACATCGCGATTCCCCAATTCGAAACCCTTGATCAAGAAATCCAAATCCAATACCGCCTTACTATCATCCAACCTGCTCTCAACAAATTTGGTATCCTCTTCCTCCAATAGAGTGACATTCTTCCTAAATTCAGGCTTGAAACTAACTACGCCAGGTTTAACCATTTTGGGAAAAGAAATTCCGTTATCCATGACCGATTCTGAGAATCCGTAATCCGGATTGAAATCTGAGAGAATGACGAAAGTGGAATTGGAGACGTGCTTTCTCGAGGAAGGATGGAACAAGGAGCGATCGAAATCGGAATCGCCGGAGAAAAAGTCGTCGTCGAGGGTTCCAACGCGGGAAAGATGGAGGAAGGCGCGGCGGCGGCGGCGGAAGGGGGGGTGGCGGTGGAGGTGGCGCTGGTGGAAATGGGAGGAGGCGGAGAAATCGAGGCGGGAGAGGAGGGATTTCAATGAGGGGTCGCTGTCGATAAGGGAGGAGAGGTAATAGGAGGCGCTCTGGACATTGGAGCGGAAGGTGAGGAGGAGAGAGGAGAGGAAGACGAAGGTCAGGAGATGGGAATAGAACAATGATGTGGTGTGGCGGAGGATTTGGGCGGTGGTGGTGTGGCGGAGGTTCGGCGGCGGATCGCGGTGGGGGTCCATGGCGGAGGGCTTCCAAGAGATGGTGGATTTGGGGATTTGGGGTTTGTGGAAATATTGGATCTTGAATTTGGGGGAAAAAATAAAAACAAAAGAAAAGCTCCCTCTCTCCGAAAAGGTTGATTTGCTTTAATTGGAATTGTATATGGGTATGTATGTGTATGCTCATATGTTTTTTCTTTTTTGGAGATAATATAATATATGCTCATATCTATTTAATTAATTCATTATTGGGATGTATATACGGTACCAATATGGCTGCTTTTTTTATATATTTTTATTAATGGATTGACAATATTCAGGTCTTACTGGATTCACAATATTGTTGTACATGAATAATGACTCAATTGCTGACAGGGCAAAGGTTTTGCTGGCAAATTTCGATACAGCAAGACAACAAATTCAACTTGAAGTTAATTATTAAGACCTATATTATAACTAAGGGTGTTCTTATTTCAAATATTTATATATATAAAGGGAAGGGAGATGATTAAATAAAAATTTGTGTTAGTTAAAAATTAATTGAGATTATTATAGGGAGAGCGATAACTGATAAATAATGCTAGATGGAGGTGTTTTAGTACTTGTTAAATTTAAAAGCGAGATTACTTTTTGATAAATTCCAATTTGCTCAAAATATCTCAATTTTTCCCTTTAAAAGGCACCTTTAATACTATTTTTAGATTCCTGCGGCAGTAGTTCACTATTGTTAATGTTGCTGTTTTTTTTCTCTATTAATACCATTACCAATATTATGGATCACTATCACAAATTCACAATATTCCAAAGTTGGTACACATTGACATTATATTACATTCAAAATAAAATTACATATCAGACGATGTTACATTTGGAGGTATATTATATAGTTTGTATACTATTTGTTCCTTTTGCTTTGGTGAAATAATTTAAAAAATGCAATAAATTCTGCGCGACTTACAAACAAATTGAAACAGATGTGAAGCCATCACGATTTCAGGAGCTTTAAAGTTAAGAGCCAATACACCAATTTTGCTTAGCGATCACAAATCTTTTCCAAAATTACCAATTTAGCCATGATCTGGTTGATTGAACAAAATGATACTCCACCAATTTACCCTCTATGAGGCACTCCCATCCCATCCCATGAGCTAATTCTCACTCAAATATCAAATTAGCCATAATTTTGTATCATATAAAAATTGGCTAAAATGCGAACAATATAATACATGATTGGATTAATTTGGGTATTAGGGCTATAAAATGCTGAAGCACGACCGCTCAATATCTTTTCATAGGTTGACTTTGCACCACTACAAGTATTACCCAACAAATCACACAGTCTGGATGCACTTGTACTAATTAAATTTCAATACATAATAATAAATTTTAATTATATTTAAATGAAAATAGATGCACGATCACACAATGTTTTGTCTTGGTGACAGTACTATCCCAGATTACACAAGAAAGAGGATGGGTAATGATTAATAGACATATATGTGACGTGGTGCAAACTAACGACTTTCATCCGAACAGAAGTTAGGTAAAAGTTTAATAAACACTGACATTCCAAGACCGCAAACACTTATTCAAAGATGGTACATTTGATTTAGATTATATAATAATAGAGCAACAAACGGAAAAAAGATACAACACTCTCTGATTGTCTCAAATATAGGTTTCTCCAGAAAACAACTCCGCTAGATAGTGATACACGCAAGAATATAGTAAAATACTAGCAATAAGTTTTTATCATCATTTCAAAATTCAACTGAGATTAGGAAGAGGGAATAGCCAAGGGAAATTGAAGAATGGCTTTATTTGAAATCTGGCTTCTCTGGGTACGTGCAACCCGACCTCTGAATAATGACATTAGCTGCATAGCAACCTGCTATTACGCACTCTTCAATCGGCTTCTCAAGAACCAATTGTGACAGAAATCCCCCAACAAATGCATCACCTACGAGAACGTAACATTGGAGGGTTTCAAATAATGTGGCTTGTTACAAATTTTTTTAATATCTGAAATTCATTTTTATAACTACATCTGAAGTAAGAAGTAACACACCTGCACCATTGGTATCGATGAGTTTCTCTTTTGGCAACGGAATGACTGGGATCAACTTCACCTTTCCATCCTCTGCAATTACTACGGGGTCTGCACCCTGTGTGATAACAGTAATTCTTTTGTGTGTTCCAGATGCCTTTGGCAATTGGGAGATCTTCAAAGCTATTTCTTGAATGTTTTCAGTCTGCATAAAGAAAAAATAGCACCATACTACTATTAGCCTGTAGTGATGAACTCT
>JAYDZE010102152.1:0-24086 GCA_034509125.1 Monilaria moniliformis
TAACTTTCCAATTTCTTGTCTTTATTTTACAAACAAGTTAATTAAAAAAACTAACTAAAATTGAAGCTTTAAAAAAAATGATAAAATGATAAGAAATGAGTTGTGGCTGTTTTGGGCCTGAAATTTCGGAGCTGGGTTAGTGGTGTTGGGGCTGAAAAATAAAAAGCTGACGTGGCGGAACAAAATTGGGTTGTGGCTGGGTTAAGGATGTCCTAATGTTGCCGCACAACTTTATTGCAAAAAAAGAAAAAGAAAAAGAGTAGGTGGTGTAACACAATAATGACTAAAACGAAAGAAACGATAAAGAAAGAACAGCTGTGGTGGTGCAGTATGTCATTTCATGGGACAACCCCATTTGTCCACTGAGTCATAAGATGTAGTGTGTGTTGTGTGTGTATGGCATTGGTACTTGTGTACTGTTTGTTGCAATCTAGTTCATTTTGAATTTCTAATATTGTGATTAATTCATTTTCAGCGTGGCCGTCTCTCTCCAATCCTCACTTATCTATAATACCAACTCTAATACGGCACACTGCACACTGTATTTCATTTAATTACTCCAATATAAACACACACACACACACACACACACACACACTTATATATATATGCATCGTACTATCCTCTACGTATGTATAGATTTTTTGACAAAAAAAAAAATATCTACTCATGATGTTTTGTCACCTCAATATTATCCATTTCTGTAATGTTCATCTTTTACTTGCCAATTTCAACCAATTTTACATTTTAAGATTGAGAAAATTAATTAAGTAGTTAGAAGTTCAAAATGTAAATTGAATTTTCAATAAAACTTATATTTTCTGGACACGTTTAATCACTTTCACACTTTAGATTTTTATTTTTGCTAATTCTGGAAATTTTTGTTCACTAAACTTTTGATTTCTTACCGATTTTATAATATGGAATAAGAATATATACATATAGGGATGTACTAATGTCAAATTATCCTATTAGTACTTAACTAAGATCAAATACATACCATTATATTCGAAAATCAACGGTCAGGATTACTAAATCATGAGCATCATTATACTTGTCAAAATATATCATCAAAGAGTTAATTTTGTTCAATGTTAAATATACCGCGTGAGAAAAATAAGGAATATGTCTAGATTTTCGGAAAAATAAATTGCAAGTCTCCACTAAATGATTCAACACAACTTCTCCATATACGGCTGTAACCCGATTATTTTCACGATTTTTTTCCCTGTAAACATGATTACTGTGTTGTGATGATACAACGTTAATAAGTATAATGAGTCTTTTTTATTATTGTAGTAATATTCGATAAATTATTTGTCATTTTTTGGCGAGTTTGATTTCAGTTTGATGTATTATAATGATGTATTTGTATTTGTATTTGTATGATGATATTTGCTCTTCGGTATAACAATGTAATAGTAATCTGATTATTCACATGATGATGTTATTCTGTAAAGAATGATAGCCGTGTTGTGATGATACAAATATAGATAGTACGATGATGTAGTTAGTCTTGCTGTAATGACGTATATATTAATATATACAAAATTTCTATCATATATCACAATTTACCATATATAAATATTTAATATTTAAAAGATCAACATAAATAAAAAATATCATAACATCCATCTAGTAAAATATAAAAGGAATGTAAATCTAAATTCTATATTACACGTTAATATGGAAGATAGAAGTTACCATAATTTTCGATTTTCAGATAACCGCAAAATCACAATTACAATATAGTCCATACTATTAAAAATAATATATAATTCATTAACACATAGCGCCATCTACATGGTTAGATTTTTATATCTAACGATATTAAAATGATCTTATTTATCAAATAATGATAAGTTCGGATTTAAATACATCCCTATACATACAACGTATTTATTATACCTAATTAACCACATATAGGCTATCTGTATTATACTACAACTTCGTCTGTTCTCTTTAATCAAAATAATCTCCACGCAAGTACACTGATCAGCATTAGCAACTGGAGCAGCAAAAGAATTTTCATTTAATTATTAAAGTAGTAAAGTAGCATAGTGATTTAATATAAAATCAAAAGGTTGGAGAACACATGCTCCTAAAAGTAATTTGTAAGCGACAATGTATATATTTAAAATTACAGTTGCCTCCTCTGCCGTGTAACGTCGAGTACGACTACATCACTCGATCATCAAATTCTTTTGAATATAATATTTTCTCTTCTTTAATTAAACAAGATAATATTATTATTTTTGCAAATTATATTAACTAGCTAAATAGGTTACAGCAAAGAAACGCATTTTAGTTACACTAGTGTCAAACCCGTGCGATACACGATCCATGTGATTGCTTTAATTCAATATAAATTAGATATAATTATTTTACAGAATTTTTTTTGGCTTTTGGGTACAAATAATACAGTTAAAAGAATTGATTATAGTGTAAATCTAAGTACGTAAAAAAAAGAACAAAGTAAGTGCAGTAATAATGGTTGAATAGTCTGAAGCAAAAACAACACTAATATTGATAACAAAAGTATATATTAATCATAAATTTTGAAACACTTCATGGTTGACAACATTAAGAGTTGAATCACAAGTAGCATTATCATCCTTACAAATTAATATCTTCAAACCTTCCCGACTAGTCATTCTTGACACAGCGACATACAACTGTCCATGGCTAAAAACAGATATTTTCAAATTCAGACCAATATGTGCAGAAGATTGTCCTTGACTTATGTTAATTATATAGATCTTGAAGTGTAACAAAATTTAGTTATCTTCACATACATCAATATACTTTGTTATATATAAAAATGTAAGTAAATTTTGTTCCTTATTAAAATTAATACATCCTCAAGTTTCATTAAATTTTGTGAAATGCTTTTATATATTTTGTGACATGTATACTAATTACTCATAACAAGATAACACTAATTTATTTAGTGACATTTATTAAATTACAAATATTTTCAAAAAATCATGTCACTAGTAAAACACTTTGTCACAATGTTAATGAACATATATAATTATCAACTTTGTTGCAATGTCTCCCTAGCTAAGGAACGCACACAATAACAATCCTTTATTATGTGTTTTACATCAACCTTCACCATCTTCATCTATGTACAAACACAAATAGCTGTGTGTCTCCAATCTGATGAACGTATACATGTATAAATACATGCAATTATAGAGGTATTTATCCATATTCCATGGGTGAAGGTTAGATGTTCTTGAGAATAAAGGATTAGTGGGTGGGTTGTTGGGATGGACAGATAAGGAGGAAAAAAGAAAAAAATTGATTGGACAAGTACTGGCATTGAAGTGAAATTGTATTGAGAATGGTAATGAGGTGGGCAGCCTTTTTGGTTTGACAAGACCTTCATTTTTGTATTTCAGGCCAGAGAGAGAATCTGATGTGATCCTCCTCCACAATACACACAAATTCCCTCTATTATTACTCCTTTCTTAATTTTTATTCTGAATATTCAACCTATTATTGCTTATATATGTGTGGAATCACATCCTTTTACAATTCTCCTAGATTTTCTTCCATTAATTCTCACTTCCCAATACTGTTATTAACAGTTTCCAACTTGTTCAACACTCATAACTAGGGTTTGATTTTAGTCATTCCCACGACAGAGCATACGCCAACATTCCACAACTGTATTCTGGTTTCAATAAATACTAACTCCTACCTCTTGCTTATGTTATGTTGGCTATATTATTAATATATACTAGGGTGCAGTTACTTGGGACAAAATTGACTTTAGTGTGAATCCATCTCATCGAACAACATTCATAAGACTCAATCATGTTTAATCTATCAAACTGAACACCCCTTATCAAATCTTATATAATCGGTAGTATGACTCTCAAGATACGTTATATTTTTTAGTTTTCAAGATTAAACGTTTCAGCGTATAGATCTTGATCCAAAAGAAGAAGAAAATATATTATTTTAAGGATGAATTAGGGGTCAAAGTGTATTTCTAAAGTTAGATGTTTTAGATTTAAATCCATCACGTTTCTATGACCAACATATTTTGCAAATTATTACATATAATCAGGAATTTATCTTTATTTATGCTAAAAATAACGGATGTTGGTTCCCACAAAAACAAAAAAATGCTAGACATCAACATGAGATAGGTAAATGACCACAAACTGTAAAATTGTACATCATCCGTCCACAAAAATGGTTCAATAATTTTTTTATTAGACATCGATAAAAAGGGCCTAACTTTCCTTTTTTGAATATATAAATTTTATAACTTATCATCACAGTACTCATTACTTACTAAAAAAAAAAAACCTATTCATAGCCCAATATCTTAACTCACAATTAGTCCTTGACGAGATAATTTATCCATAATCAAATATCTACTTAATATTTTATTAAAATACATATCATTTACAATATTGCATACTTTCAATGCACAGACAAAATATAAATCACATAACCCTTATAACTAAGACACTATAATATAAACCATATATAATCAAATTTCAATTGCGAATAATTGAATAAAATGTGATATTTTAAAATGCGTGTGGTGTTCCCAAAGTTCCTGGCAATTAGAAAACTTGACACTCCTAAGAAATGCTGTCCTTATGTCTAAAGAGGTTTTTTCCAATTATGGAAACTGTACATTACTACAGCACATAAACCCTTGTTTCAACCATTTTTAAACATGGGTACCATGTACTTTGCTTCTTGGTCTAATACAAGCCTCACCTGCACTTAACTCATGGTTAGCGCATACTAATTTAAATACTTAATTAAGCCGTGTGATCTGGCACACGTGTCATCATTAATATACTAAACCTGCATTTAACTACAAGAAAATTGTCAAACCCCATTTATGAGAAACAAAGCCTATATATTAATCCATCATTAGCTCCTAAAATTAGGGTTTTCTTAATCAACCTAAATGGAAATCTTATATATAGTAGTACTATATTTGTAGGACCCTGTTGCCCCTTTTTTTCTTGTCCTGATTTAAGCGAATTTTAGGGAACCAACATCTTTAATCTCAATTAACCCACTAATTCTGTGATGTGTATTAAAAGGAATATATGATGTTGCGCCATAGGAGTTGAGCATGCTAAAAGAAAAGGGATGTTGGTTGATATTTTTTTAAATATTGTGAAAATCTTCTATTACTATTTTCGATGCTTCGAGTAAATTCTCGCTCCTGTACAATAGCATGTGTAGATCATATAGAAAAGATAAACTATACTTAGAAAATTAAATATGACAAACTCTTACTTATAGAAATGTTGGTATACTTCAAATAATGTCAATTGGTTTTATTGATCTATTTCATGAATTTGAGTTTAATTTATTTCTCCTTATGAATAGTTCGTGAAACCCCTTCTTTATGTTAGGTAATTTATTCTCTCAAGTAGCTTTGTATATTAATTCTACTTCTAATTTAATTTTATATTGTCGTAACCACAATTGATCGACCCTATCGTAAAGAGAAACATTTAACTTGGAATCAATTTTATAAGAAACATATGTTACTCTCTTCCATCTTATAAAATAATACATACTTTTTAATTTTTTTTTTTGAAAAATCAAATATAGCTTTCCATTATCTATATTAATTAAAATATAAATAGTAAAGTAAGATTCTTTTTCATTAAAAAATATATTATCTAATTTTTATTAAAAATCGTGTTATAAGAGAGAATATTCTAATGCTCTTGTAGAGGTAGGGGAGTGACGGGCTTTTAAATTGAAGGGGATGAAAGGAAGTATTAATATTTTAAACCTTAATACTGTCTAATCCCCACCTTTCTTTAGCTATATATAGCCTAAGTTTCACCTAAAAAATATGAACTTCATTGCTGGGAGGTATATCTCACTCAATGTATATCTTCCCACATCACTACTTTCCTTTGCTGCAGTTTATTATTAGATGAGAATTCTACTTTCGAGAGAGAGAGAGAGCTTTCTTCGGTCCAAGCAGAGGAGCAGTATGATTCAATTTGCTGCTGACTCATTCATCCAAATGCTGAGTAACAAATCAAGTTTTACTCTGCAGCTGAGTGAATGAAGTAGGAGCTAGGTTGAATCTTAACACTTGCTATTCTTGGACTGAAGGGAGCTCCCTCCACTCCTAACTCTTCTTAATAATCATACCTAGTTCTTTTGTTTTAGTTGATAATAGGGCTAAACTAAACCCCATGTATCTATCTTTTAAGATGTGCTACCTCAATCTTCTTCATAAAAAATGGTTCTTTATGTACATGTATGTATCATTATTGGGAGTGAAATTAATGTTGTTTGTATTGAGATTTTGATTCAGGGTTTGTTCGGATGGGGAAGCGAAAGAAGATATGGTGAAGGACAAATGGCGTTTCTTGGGCGTTGGTAATTGGTAGCAACAAGTTCCCAGGCATGTGTAGTGGTCATTCCAATTACCCAAATGTCCCTTGATCTTCGAAGCCAACTGTATTTTCTCCACCATTATGTATTTTTTAATATTCAAGTCTATGCTACTCAGACTAGGGTTAACTTACTTCACCCTCGAATACGAGGAAGTTGTTCGTGCTGTACCAGCACTCACCTAATTAGGTTAACTCAATCGATTTTAAGTACTATGTAATTAGACCGTGATTACCTTAATTAATTTCATGTGACAATTTTTAAAGACTTATTTTTCATATTAAAGTCAAGGATGGTTTCACAAGAGCGATGGGCATCTTTCTTTTGAATAACACTTTACGAGATAAATATATAGTATAAATTGTACTAGAAAGTCATTTATTCCACGTATAAAAAATATCACATCTTTGATTGTTTTTTATGAGAAAGTTAATACTAATTCGGATTCCAATTCCAATTCCGAATGAAAGGATGCACAAGTGGCGCACATATTAGTTATAGATTGCTTATTATTACAAAATAAGTGGCATGTACATTAGTTGGTAATTGCTTTTATTGTGTATGTTTATGCATCGAAATCTTTTTTCTTTTGTTAATTATGCACTAATTATATATATAGTTATATATATGAAAATATTATTATAATAAAAGTGTAATTATGGAAGAATTATTAATGTATAAATAAAAACTATTATCATATAAAAAGAGTATTATAGTATGCATAAAATTTCTTGCTATTCATCTTAGCCAAAATTCATTGACAAATGGCAATATTATTGAGTCCCTAGTTAATTGAATAAGAAATTATTTACACAACATTCCATCCAAATATATATATTGGAGGTTTATACGAAAGTCAATTCTTATTTTGTTAAAAATCAATCAATATTATTGACCTTGGCAAAATCTATAATTATCACATGATGAAATGTTGTACTAATGTATAAAAACATTCATGAAAAAATATTATTGTTTACATAATTTTTTTTATCATGAAATATGTATTATTTAATAATAAAAGTATTATTTTATATGGAAATTAATCATAACTATAAGTCAAAATCTATGAACTATATTGATTTCTAATTATTATAATAAGGATAATTTACACCAATTGTCGTACATATATACGGAAGAACAAATTAGATTAATTCTCCTATGTTAATCAAGCATTATTCTATTAATAAGACACATTCCTTCAATTAGTTGATCTATAATTCGAGTCACTTAACTAAAAAATAACAGTCGGCTTGAATCACATATATATTATTATGTCATCTACAAAAATTATATTCTTATATACATAAATATATATATATACATGCGCGTGTGTGCACGCGCGTGTGCCTGTTGTGTAAATATATCCTAGAACTTCGCAGCCAGCAATATGTGTGTATGTATATTTGTAAAATTGTAGAGCTGTTGAGAGATAAATATCAAAAGTTCACGTCACTTCCTTCGCAGATTTCCAGAATCTTTGAACGAAACCCTAAAAGATTTGAGAGAGAGAGAGAGAGCGGAGAGAAGTGGAAGGAACTATCAGCAATTTAAAAGGTTGAGTAGTGCTTCATCTTCTTACCGGGCGATTGACAGGTGTCCTTGCTAGCTCCTTTCTCCAAGCAGATAATTCATGGATGCAAACTTATAACTACTGCCATAAACATATTTCCTTTTTATCTTCCCCATCCCCATTTCTCTTTTTTATACTGTATATTTACCTATTTAACTCTTATTCTCCTAGAAAACAAATACTACTAAACAGTCTCAAATCGAATTATTATATTTTATGTAAAAATATTGGATGCATGATGAATTAATAATCAGGGTTATGTTTATTGATCACAGGAAGTAGTGCAGTGAGCCAGTGACCAATTAGCTTCTTGAAAGGCCATCTTACTAGTTAATTAGCTTGAGACCTTATATATAAATATATATAGCTATATACATATGTAAATATTCTATAAATTCTAACAATATTTTCTACCCATATTGTTTTACTTGAGAAGGAGCACACACTAACTAGAAGGATATATTTTTTTTTTAACTTTTGTATAATTACACATGCCTTTTCCATGCATGCACGATTGGTCCATGCACTACCTTTAACAAGCATAACTTCATTAATGTTTTTGTCGAAGTCTATTTTCTTTCCAAATATTTAAGTCCATCATCCACCCACATAATTTAGGCATAATTTATATGTCTTTAGTTCACACGATTTTTCCTCATATTCCTTATTAATCCCTTAACCCACACAATTCCATCTCTTATTCATTTCATCTCTGTCATTATTTTTATGGGTCTTATATTTTATTTTTAAATTTTTTCTTATTTCAGGCAATTCTGTATATTCATTATATATTCTAATTAAAATCATTTGAATAAATTAAAATCAAAAAAATAGATAATTGAAATGAGAAAATTACATAATTAAGATATAAAACTACATAATCGAAAAATAAAAATTACACAAGTGATAAAAGGAAATGCTAATCATTTATCGAGAGACCGAAGCGCACCCAAATTTCTTCAATTAAATTGTGTTGGAATTAATCGTGGGCATCTTTATCGCGCACTGACTCGCGATGCTTTATGTATTCGGCGCACTTTGATTTGGAGCGTCGCTTGCGGCCGAGGAGCTCGAGGCGCCAGTCATGTATTCGTCTACCCAATTAGTGGTGTTCACTCATTCGTCCTCGAGTATCATGTTGTGCAATATAATGCACGCACACATGATGTCGGCGAGCACGTCTTTGAACCACAAGAGACCCAAATCTTTAACGATCGTGAGCCGTTCTTGGAGAATGCCAAATCCTCGTTACACATATTTTTGCGGCCGACTCCTATTTTTGCAAAAAAAGAGCTTTTTTGGTCACTTGGACGCGAAAAGGACTTGACCTATGTTGGCCATCAGAGATAGATGTATTCGGCGAGATAGTAGCCCATTTCGAGGTGACGGTCGTTGGCCGTGAAGTGTATCGCCAGCATCCTTCCACGCAACATGTCGTTGAAGACGTTAGAGTGGTTGATGATGTTTATGTCGTTGTTGGATCTGGGGACACCAAAACACCATGCCAATTCCATAGGATGGTCGACTACTGCTTCTAGCGCGATGGTCAAATCAAATGAGAGCCTTTATGGCCGCTGGTCTAGGCGTCCCTCCATACTGTTGGTCAATGTTTTGTGGTTCAGTGTATGCAGTTGATGCTACCAATAATTATGAGGAAACAGTATCGTACCTCGTGCACATGGAGCAGTTGCTGTCAGTCGATGCTACTAAGAATCCTGAGGAAGTAGTACCGTACCTCGTGCATATGGAGCAGTTGCTGGCAGTCTTGGGTTGTGGGTGCCCTCAAATATTCTGTGTCAAATGTGTTTGGAGTGGCCCTCAAACATTCTCGACCCATCGATTTAGCGACATGCAAGTACTTGTTGAAAATATTATTTCTCGGCCCGTCGATTTAGCGACGTGCGTGTGGCGAGCAGTTCGCCACCTTTCTGTCTTATGCGAGATGTCTCATCTTGCCGCCTCATCGCAACGCAGCTTGCGGCCGTCTAGATCCGGCAGAACGGGCGCGCCATGCGGGGTTGCTGATGCAACTATCACTTTTAATGGTTTAAATATGAATTGATTGGATTTGCATATTATCAGTTTTATTGTTACTAATATTGTTTATTGAGGCATGAAATAGATCTAATTAGGAATTTATAAGTTATTTGCTTACAAGAAATAAAGACACCCAACTTATTTTTGAATAATGATATATCTTCATATTTTTTTTGTAGATCTAGTTCAATTAATTGCAAAATCTAACAATCAATAACCCGAGAGCTGCATCGGTTTTAATTAGTATATTCAAGAGCTTAATTTTCAAAATAAAATCATGAATTTTTTTAAATTAAAAAGAAATCTTCTGAGTGAATTTTTTCAAACACAAATTATTCCCTCATCCTCCAAAAAACAAAAGAAAAGGGAAATAAATAGAAAAAAAAACAAAACAAAACAATAAGAAGAAATTCATATATACAGAAGTAAGAAATTTACAAGAAATTGGAAGTATTAAAAAGATGCCGATGATTGTGAGATTTCCCTTTATTCAATGGTCCAGATGTTCCAACTCATTGTGAATTTGTGAGCATATATTAGAGTGATTAGTTATTTAAAATTACAGTAACCTTGTGAAGAAAAAAGTAGTTTAGTAATTCAAATGGTACATTGTTCATAGAGAAAAAGAACCAAATAGAAATCAATTTTTCGTGTTTTATTATATAAATATTAATTAATTGAGATCTATCTATTTCAATTATGATTTATTATCCCAATTAGAGTTTATTTATTCCAATTAAAATTTAATAAACTCAATTAGTAACTTCCTTGAAACTATGCTCTAAGTGTGAATGGTGCCCTTTGAATCTCAATCAATGAACCATGACTCAATTTTTGGAAAATTTAGTTACATATGGGGTAGAGATTTTTTATTTTTTTATTTTTTTACATTATTGAGTAATTTAAAAAATCTTTTTTCTTCTAATGAAAAGTAAATATTTTGTACACGAATGTCTATTGAGATAGTTGTTAAAAGTATCTATACTCACTTTCCAAGTGTTTCGAATTTGATTTTAGCAAATTGTCAAACATTTTTACTTATATAATATAATTTGTTTGTATCCGTATCATGTTTTAGTATTAAAATAAGAATGATAAATTTTATTTAAAAAATCTTATATATTTAAAATTTATTTTAATAAGTTTTTGTACTTTTAATTTTTGTTTCAATAGGTTATTTTATACCAAAGTCTAACAATTGATTAAAAAGGGAGATCTTGAGATTAAATGTAAAGGATCATGCGTAAAAGACAATATTATTATTATTTTTTAAAAGAAAAAATCGGCTATGCAATGTGACTCAAAATTAAATATGTAATTTCTATGTTGTTTGATTTATCTTTCTATTTTTTACTCTTAATTTGTAACTTAGTTTGTTTATTTTCTATTATTGTACTTCATTTTTTTATATCATCTAATTTTTATTTTGTACTTTGATTTTATGCGCATAGTAGTAATTTTTATTATAAATTTAAAACATAAAATATTTGAAGTAATTTTTTTTATATTTTTCAATATACTAAAATTAATCATATATCTTATATAAAATTTGAAAAGATATATATTTTATTAGGTTGAGTTAGAGTCTTAGATGAATGTAAAAATTATACTAGATTGGAAAGTGTGCATGTGGATAAGAAAGAAATGAATATTTTATTAAAAAGTTATAATTAAGTTGGATTGAATTAGGGTGAGGATAGTCTAAGAATGTAGGGACTTATGGAAAAAAAAAAGCAGTACAAAGAACTACTAAACAAGGATCTATTTATAGTATAATAGATATATAATAACATATGGAACATGAGTTGTGGTAAGTAGGTGTTGCATGATTCACTTCATCCAAAACTTTCAATTAATTTGCCAGAAAGGATATGCGGCAAACATTGTAACCAACAGCCACCCTAAATATTTACAAACCACCATCTTCTTACAAGAAAAAAACTTCAATTCACAAGCTGAAAGGAACAAGAATCATTCCTTTCTTGAAGGAAAAATCGAAGCTTTTAAGCGCGAGCGCTGGCCCCGTTTTCTTGCTTCAAACAGCTTCGCCTTCAAAGTGTTCTCTTTCAAGTCTGGATGCAGTTTGGCAGATGACTCAGCTGAAGCATTCTGATCAGGAGATGGTAGCTTCTCACTCCAATGGCGAACCGGGCTCAATTGACTCCTCCAGACAGCTTGACTCGGCTGCTTCATCCCATTTTCTGACATCATATAGTGATTTCTGATCAAATTCTCAATCATCTGGTTTGAATTCATCCCATCGATTCCTTCACATTCATACTGGTTATCACCACTACTCTCTTTTGCTACTTCACCGTTTTCAGGCTTCTGAGGGTTGCTGCTCGTTTCTCCCAGCTTGCTATGTTCGTTCACAACACGCTCTGCATCATCCTCGATCTGGTTTGAGTCTTCACCGTGTGCTATGGCTTGAGCCATCTGTTCTTCATACTTCACCTGCAAAGCAGATGGACTCAGGCCTGTCTCCCTCTCTGAAGACCCATTTTTCTTCTTGGCCTGCTTTGGCTTCGTGATTTTACCTTCTTGGTTTCTTTGGTACTCGTTTTCTTGGTAATTTAGAGTGGACACTTTCATCCTCTCTAGCTCAAAACAATTAGAATCACTACCTCCCGAGTCATCCTCGTCTTGAGGAGCGCTAACGGCCATATTCAGTGGGATCGACTCTAGAGAACTTCTTCGGAGAGTAGGATCCTTTGCCACTTGGCTGCCATTAACGTTAGTGCTGCTAAGTGCTTTAGCCTGCACGAATGCTTCAATCTCGGAGCTCAGCTTGTCCACGACAGACTTCGTCTGTCCAAAACCTTGTCCACTTTGCAACTTCATCTGCATCCTCTCATCAAGCCATGTTTCAGATAAGTGAAGAATCAACTGGTCATGATCACCTCTTTTAGTCCAATCTTTATCGGATACTTTCCTGAGAGCACGCAGTTCTTTTTCGTACCCTCTTATTCCTACAGCAAACTCATCGCAGAGGTCTTCCATGAGATCGTGTGACCTTCTTTCATTCTCCAGCTCTTTAGAGAGTTTAGTGAGTGTCTTTTTCACATCATACAGCTCCCCGGCTAGCTTCCTGTGCAGGCTCTCCGACTGCTTCCTCAACTTCCTCTCATCCTCCAATTCTTCCCTCATGGACTTAATAGCTGCAGTCATTCGATCTTGCTCCTTATTCTTCCTAGCTACCTTTTCTTCTGCAATCTGCTCCATCAGTTCGTCCATTTCACGTCTGTCAGCTTGTTGCTCCTTCACCAATGCTTTGATCTGAAAGCGTGAGTGATCTAACTCCTGTTTTAGTGCTTTCATGAGAGAAATGTTGGACACATGTTGCTCTTCCAAGCTCCAGATACGGTTTAAAACTTTGAGTAGCTCCGTTGATGTTCTTAAGCTGTAACTCGTCTCCCCAGCTCTACCTTTGAATTCGATGGAGCTGGTAGGTGTGACCGCTGGGTTATAGGGCGCAATCTGCAATATAGCAGCACTGATAAAAATGTCTAAAAGTATGCGGACACAGTAGATTGCAAATATAGATTCTTTTTTCCCATTAGATGAAAATCTCCATTTCCATGTAACATTATTTGTGGACATCCGAAAAAAGGAGGCACGAAATATCAACTTGAGATTGAGTATGAATGTTATCTCATTAGAGTGTTTGGTATAAATGTATCCATTCATTCATGTAAAGAGGAGAAATAAAATGATTTCAAGAAAATGAATGCATAACACAAAATTACTACTCTTATAAGATAGCATAATCTATCCACAAAAAGTAAATCAAAGATTGAGCTTGTTTTACATAACAGCCTAATGGTATACATTGACATGAGTTTCTATGTGGTTTCTCTAAATTCGGAACAACTCTTATTTTTCCCGAGATAGATGAAAATGACATAACTAGCAGATTATGTCCTTCCATTTGTAGTTCATTTATCCTCTGTTGATCTAGCATGGCTTAGAGGAATATAAAAGCTGCTTTTATATGTAGTTCTGAAGGGGCGTTACGATACATATGCAAGTCTAAAGAAAAATGAACTATGAATTGCATAGTCGATAAATGTAACATTTTGAAGATCACAGAAATAAGTTAGCAAGTTACTTTTAGATGTGGTTTCGACAGGTTAAAAGGAACTTCATTTACCTGCAAACTAGCTAGTTAATCAGACAAGGAATCACCCATTAAGTTTATCTAGAATAGAGACGACTACGCATGAAGCAGATGATAGGAAAACACCTATGAGAGACAACATGCATGGCTATGGCAGGTGGGATAGTGTAGGAGTGGTGATGAAAGAAATCAGGTATCCGTGTTATCCCAGGGATGCTGGGAATCAGGTGTCGTCGTGTTATCCTAGTGGATAATGGAAGCAAGATCTGAAGGCTAGAACTGGCAAAGATGTACCACTACTCGTTTTAGTTCAAAAACGTTATTGTGCTTAAAGTGAAGAAGTCGAAGGGAAGTGAAAGCCATTGAATTCTGAGATATCTCTCATATGCGTACAGGTCCTAGAGGGCTATTCAATAGCACCATCCGAACATTGAAAGTCAAAAGCGAGTGCATGACCGCATTCAACATAGTTGCACAGAACCATGATTAAGAGGAGGCAAAGGGAAATTGATGTACCTCCATGGAGCTGCCATAACTCGCAGGTGATATGGGTTGCAGGGCACGGTTATTCCTCTCAGCTGACCGATGGTGTTGCATTAATGTTGCAGCGACATGCCTCCTCAAACTGCTAGAACTTATTGGCTGGTATTAAATCAATGAATCTCATCAACAAAGAGAAAATGTCGAACTTGGCAAGCTCACTTTCATGAGTTTGATGGAAAAACAGTTAAAACCAAAATATGATCCTAAAACACAGAGAAAATATCAGATCACATTCTATAGCAGCATGAGAGTCTGTTTAGAGATTTCTGAACTTTACTTCACAAATAGTGACATATATAATAGAAATGCATTCCCTTTCCACTAAAAGAGGCTCTTTGATCTGCCCCACATTTACATAATGTTACGCATTCAAGCCCGGAAACAACAGCAACAAGCCCAGCAACAAATAACAGCCCAAGGCCTACTCCTACACCAGCCCATCAGAGCAAGCCAGCAACGACAACTGCACGACCACTACGCACGATTAAACGTCCAGCCTATCTTCAAGATTACATGTGATATGCTTTCTCCCCAAGACTCTAGGGTTTGTTAGTTTGTTAGCAGGTTCCTTGTTTCTTTAGTTAGTGCATTAGATAGTTTAGTCTTTCTACTTAGTTGTACTATATAATGATTGTAATTCTGTCATTGGAGATTATGATAAATATATATCTATCCTTTACATTGCATCTAAACTACTTGTCTTCAATTGTTATATTTTTTTCTGGAGTTAGAAGTTGCTAAAAAACACTTCCATCTCTAATATTTGGTGCTTTCGTTGCTAAAATGCAATCCAAATCGACCCCCCTCCTAAATCATCCACCATGTCTAGTCCACCAATTTCCCTTCCTCACCCAAATCCCACCCATTGTCCCACCACTCACTCATCAGATATGTCTTCTGCTCTTCCCACCACACTTCAACAACTCCTCGACAATATGCAACTATCCACCAATATGAAAATTGAATCCCTCGCCAACACGTTTGCCCATCGCTTCGATCAACTCTTCTCTCTATACCACACATCGCCATCACACCCGACTCTTTCCCAGCCTTCGCCATCTCCTACACTACGTCCTCCACCCGTCTCCTTCATCTCACAAACACGACCTCCTCCCCCTCCGCCCCCGCCCCATAACACCGTCCACCTCCCTAGTTTGGCTCTTTTCGAGGGCCACAACTTCGCCTCGACTTGCCTAAATTTGATGGCCATGATACCGCCGGATGGATTTTTCGCATCGAGGAGTACTTCGACTTTTACGCCACCACTCATGACGAACGTCTTCGCTTAGTGGGTTTGTGCATGGAAGGTCAGGCATCTGAATGGCTTCGATGGATGCGCGGCAATGGCCTTTTCCATTCTTGGGAGGATTTGTTGTTTCAATTGCGTGTACGTTTCGAACCGGATCACTTCGAGGATTATGTAGGTGCCCTCTCCAAGCTGCGCCAAGCCACCACAGTCACAGCCTATCAGTCGGAGTTCGAACGCCTACTCAACAAAGTTACGGGTGTATCCGACTCTACTTTAATCTCTGTCTTTATCTCAGGCCTCAAGCCACAACTCCGACGAGAGCTCAACCTCCGACGCCCTTCTACTCTCACGATGGCATTCGCTCTTGCGCGCGAACTTTCTGCCCTACACACCGATGCATTCGAGCCATCCCCCGCGCCTCACCGCCGCTCATGGTCCTCACTCCCGCCCGCCACAACTAATCCTCTCATCTCACCGCCTTCTATTGCACCATTACCATCAACCACAGCCCCCACCAGCACGCTCAGGATCCAACATTCGTCACATCACCGCAGCGGAGAAAATCACCAAAGACGCTCAGGGTCTTTGCCATTGGTGCGACCAAAAGTGGTCACGTTCGCACCGTTACCGATCACGATTCCTCTTACTCTTTAGCAACGATGATTCTGAGACGACTCGCCGGTCATTGACTCAGTACCTGATGGAGACCATATCGTTGCTGATAAATCCAGTATGAATAGTCCCTCTAGTGCCAACTACCCGCAATCACTTCGACTCAAGGGGGCCATCCATTCCACTCTCGTCCACATACTCGTCGATGGGAGGAGTACCCATAACTTTATTCACCCCCATTTGGTGGAATCATTGCAGCTTCCAGTGCAGTCCATCGCCCCTTTTCGCGTTTACATCGGCAACGGCGGTTCTCTCAAGTGTTCACAACAGTGCCCCGCCACACCAGTAACTATGCAAGGCTCCACATTCATAGTGGATTTATTTGTATTAACCATCCACTGGCTGGATATTGTACTCGGTGTGCAATGGCTACAAATGCTGGGAAAAGTAGCGCATGATTATGCGCATCTCTCGATGGAATTTGAAAGGGGAGATAAAAGTGTGTCTAAAAGGGGAGGCCTCAACTCCTCGGCCAGTTTCTCTCAACCACCTATACTCCCTGCATGCGGCTAACGCCATTTCCGAGTGTTATGAAATACTGTTGCTTCCCCCTCCAATCTCCACGACGAGTGAATCACTGCACCTCCCTACCGATCTTCCTCCACCCATTCTTGCTGTTCTTAAGGATCACCTGAAAATTTTTCAACCGCCACCTCATTGCCCCCTCGTCGGCTTTTCGATCATCGCATCTTCCTCGAACCAGGCACAAAGACTATCAACGTCCGGCCCTATCGATACCCTCATTTCCAAAAGTCCAAAATTGAGAAGATGGTCAAATAGATGCTATCCCAAGGCTTCATTCGTCAGAGTACCAACCCATTTTCATCACCGGTCCTTCTCGTCAAGAAGAAAGAGGGGACTTTTCAATTTTGCGTGGATTATCGCGCGCTCAACGCTGCCACTGTTTCCGATCACTTTCCAAAATTCCAACGGCCGATGAACTCTTTGACGAACTCGGTGCAGCCCGCTTCTTCACGAAGCTCGATCTTCGCTCGGGTTACCATCAAATTCGGATGCACAGTCGTGATATTTACAAAACAGTGTTTCGCACGCACGACGGCCACTATGAATTTTTGGTTATGCCAATCGGGTTAACTAAAGCACCTTCCACGTTTCAAGTGTATGAATCGCCTCTTCCAACCATTTCTCCGTCGGTTTATTATCGTCTTCTTCGACGATATACTTATCGACAGTGCGACGCTCGAATCGCACATCAATCATCTGAACCAAGCTCGAATCGCACTTCGGACAGACAAGTTATCTGCAATGTCCACTTGGCCTACGCCAACCTCATTGCGCCAACTTCGCGGTTTTCTCGGGCTAACGGGCTATTTCGCCGGTTTGTGCCCAACTATTCTTCCATCGCGGCTCCCTCACGGACCTTCTCAAAGCTGATTCATTTTAATGGACTGACCCGGCAGCTTCAGCATTTAAAGCCCTCAAGGCAACAATGCAATCGTCACCGGTGCTCCGTTTGCCGGATTTTAGCAAACAGTTCGTCATCGAAACCGACGCATCCGCTATGGGTATCAGGGCTGTCCTTCTACAAGGCGATCATCCTATCGCGTACTTCAGCAAGAATATAGGTCCTCGACGCGCAGCTGCATCAACTTATCATCGCGAACTATATGCCATTGTCCAGTCGGTGTAGAAATGGAGGCAATACCTCTTAGGCTGCCACTTCCTCATCCGCACAGACCAAATGAGTCTTCGGGAACTCCTCCATCAAGTGATACAAACGCCATATCAACATTTTTAAGTGCGAAAGCTCATGGGCTTTCAGTTTTCGATCGAGTATAAGCAAGGTGCATCTAATCGTGTTGCCAACGCTCTTTCCCGCCGCGAGGCAGCTCCCGATCCTGTGCATTGTTTAGCCACCTTTTGCCAACCACCACCTACAATGTCGGCGACGCTCCGAATGGAAAATCAAGCTCTGCCAGACCTTCAACACTATCACCATCTTGCTGCCAGTGGTGCACTACTGTCCCCATTCTCCATGACGACCTTCTATTTTATCATCACCGTCTATGTGTCGAGAAAAACTCCACCGTGAAAATCAACATATTGCACGAATGTCATGCGACACCCTCCGCCGGGCATCCAAGTGTTGATCGGACGTTTCGTCTAGTCGCTACTTCATTCTACTGGCCAAAAATGCGCAACGATATCCGTCGCTTTGTCTCATCATGTGTTACTTGTCAACTCACTAAATATTCCACTCATCCGCCAGGGGGCCTTTTGCAACCATTGCCAATACTTTCTAGTGTTTGGACCGATATTACAATGGATTTTATTACGGAGCTTCCTCCTTGTGGCTTATCGGTGATAATGGTCTTCGTCGATCGGTTGACCAAATACGCACATTTTGGTGTCTTCCTTGCAGCGTTTGATGCTCACCGAGCTGCTGCCCTGTTCATCGAAATTGTGTAAAACACCATGGGTTCCCCACTTCAATTGTCTCAGATCGTGATCCAATCTTTGTTAGCAAATTTTGGACTGAACTCTTTCGGCTCAGTGACACCACACTTAAACATAATATTGCCTATCATCCTCAAACCGACAGACAGTCCGAGGTCATGAATGGAGGATTGGAGCAATACCTTACAGCCTTCACTCATGCACGTCCTTGCCGGTGGACGGTGCTACTTCCCTGGGCGGAATACTCCCTCAGTACGAGCTTCTATAGCGGCATCAAATGACACCATGTCAAGCCCTCTATGGTCGACCACCTCCATCCATTCTTCCGTATCGCCCTCGCGAAAGTAAGTTGCCAGTGGATGCGTTTCTTCAAGAGCATGACGATCTTCTTCGTCAACTACGCCGCAATCTATCCACTGCTCAGCGACGTATGCGTGAAAGCGCTAGCTAACAGCCATCGTCAGGACGTTTCCTTCTATGTGGGAGACAAAGTTCTATTGAAGTTCAGCAGACGTTTCTATGGTCCGTTTGAAATGCTGGAAAAAATCGGCAGTGTCGAGTGTCGAGGGTCGCGTATCGCCTCAAATTACCGGACGACGCTAAGGTACACCCCGTCTTGCATGTGTCGCTTTTACGGCCATTCATTGGACCATCTCCTCTGCCACAAGTGACATCTCTACCTCTGGAGTTCATTGAGGGCCGCCCCGTTCAATCCCAATCGCTGCAGTTCGCCAACGCACCATCTTGCACTACGGTGTTCCTGAGTTGCAATGGCTCGTGCTTTGGGAGGATGGTTCACTTGACGATGCATCATGGGAACCGGTCACTAAGTTACGTACACACTTTCCCAACCTCAACCTCGCGGACGAGGTTTGTTCTGATCCGGAAGGGAGTGTTACGCATTCAAGCCTGGCAACAAGCCCATCAACAAATAACAGCCTAACGCCTACTCCTACACCAGCCCATCAGACCAAGTCAACAACGACAACCGCACGACCACTACGCATGATCAAACGTCCAACCTATCTTCAAGATTACGTGTGATATGCTTTCCCCCCAAGACTCTAGGGTTTGTTAGTTTGTATCTATATATTGATTGTAATTCTGTCATCAGAGATTATGAAAAATATATATTTATCCTTTACATTGCATCTAAACTACTTGCCTTCAATTGTTATATTTTTTTGGAGTTAGAAGTTGCTCAAAAACACTTCCATCTCTAACACATAACCACTAAAGAGTTTCGAGCAGAGAGCAGCAGATGCAACAACAAGACAAGCATCTTAACAAAATTGAATAAAGAATCAAATTCTAAACCATAGCCAATGAAGGTAGAAAAATTCACAACCTTAGTAAAACTGTACTCTTTGATAAGAATATTCACCAACTGCAAAATGCTAAAACAAATCAGATTGATAAATTAGTGAGTTCTAGCTTCGCAAGAGGCTTCAGAATATTAAAAAAATTTCACAAAAGTGAATAAATCAAACAAGCACCAAACTCACAAGAACTTCACCAGAGCAATAAATAGAACCAAAACAGAAACCAAAAAAAAATACTACTTGATAAACATAGGCATACAAATTAAGATAAAACAAAAGTTCCCACCACAGATATTAAAACCGAAGAAAGATCCCTCTTTTACATCAAAACCATCTGCAAAAAACAAGAGAAAGGAAGAGTCTTTAAGCAATTTACCAGGTCGGGTGAGGCAGGCGAAGGATCAAGGGGTTCAAGGCCACTCTTCTCCTTATACACCTGCTCATGGTTGAGGCGGCGCAGTCGCGGAAGAGGGGCGCCGCCACCGTGGTGCATTTGATCAAGCTGCTGCTTGTAGTGCTGCAGCTCCCAAAGAGTGGCAGCAAGTTTTCTTGCAGAAACACAAGGAATTTGACAAGGGTTTCCTCTGATATTATCACAATCTTGCAATTGTTTAGTGGAAGGATCTGTTGCTGCTTCTTCTAATTGCTCGAGTCTCCAAAATGATGCTACTGGAGTGGTCTGTCCCCCTCTTTTCCCCACCCTCCTCAACTTTTCCCCAAAATTTCCTCCTTTTTCTGCTGGCTCTTCCCCGCTTTTCATCTGTCTCTCTCTCTCTCCTCCTAGACCTTAAAAAATAGGACCCTTTTGCTCTTTCTTTCACTCTAACTTGCCTTGCCCATCTGATTTACCTTCTTGCTCAATCAGTGTTGCTGTAGAGAACTTTGTTTTCTGTAGTAACGAACTTTGTCTTCTGTAGTAACTTTTTTGTCTCCGGACACTCAATACTCCCCGTGTCCGAAAGCAACGTGTTACATGAATTTGGATCCGAACTGTTTAATTTTTCTTATTAAATGTTCAATTATTTCCTCGCACTTGTGCATTTTTATCATAGACAGTTAAAATAAGTCGATATTTTTAGTTTGTTTCTACGACTTCAACTCCATGTATCTTTTTCTTTCAACTCCATGTATCTTTTTCTTTTGCAAAGAAAGAGGTGAAGGGGTGGGTCCCGTTCACTTGTGTCGACATAGTAATCTATGCATTGCTAACGCACGAGGTGGTTATTTATTAACCCAAATTTTCAGAGGGTTCCACGGTGCAAGTGGCCAAGTGTAACTCAACTGAATTTTATGAATATTTTGGCCATTGAAGAGTAAATTGTCTTATCATAAGATCAGATATTTGTCGAGATCAAAATTTCATGTCAACACAATAAGAACATAAATACAATAAGATTTGACATTAGTTTATTAATTCCATGCGTGTTGTATCGTATTTTTTTAACATGTCCAAAATTGTTGGTCTTCGTCTTATGGCTCTTGATCTATTATACAATATCAATTTAAAATTTTATTTAATCATTCATATAACATTTTAATATGATTAAAAAGCCAATTTTTATGGTAAAAAGTTGTCTTGATCGTGTCTATATGCAAAGGCGGACATAAAAAGATAGAGATGAGCTAAAAAATCAAAAATTTCTGACTACGAAGGGTGTTAAAAAAAACATAATATATAGTAAAAAAAATTAAATAATTTTTTTTGGGGCGCTAATGCTCCCCTTAGCATCCTTATTTCTGCCACTGCGTATATATGCGCAAGTGTAAGTGTGCATATGCAATTGTACATATGCATGAGTGAACGCTGGTTTCCACGAAATATATATATGCGCTAGTTCAAACTCTATTTTGACATACAAATTCAATGATATGATTCCAAAAGAAATAAAATTAAACCAATAAGTAAAGCACAAACTTGGAAAAAAAATATAGTAAAAGGCTATTCAAGGGGTCCAATTTCAATGGACAAGATTTATATATGGGAAACGATTTCCTACAGGAGGGAGGGGATGAACGAAATTTATTGAGAATCTTGATTAATGGACATGTGAGTTGTAGCTCTCGTTAGGTTCTCTCTAAACATAACGTTGGCGTCTTCTACGATCTAGCTCTATATTCTATTGCTTTATCTATTTGGTAATAAGCCCATCATTCTTGTTGTTTGCTCTGTAAGGGTTGAGGGTGTTTTGAACCTAAGATTTTCAAGAGTTATAATGACAAGGATTTAGGTATTTCGATTTTATTCTTTCTAAAGTTCAAATTTGATCTTGGGCTTAGAATTCCCATTGGCTACTCATCATCCGACGAGAATCATATCAATGTGTATACAATAATTCATATCACAAACTAATGATGTTCTATTTCCTAGTCAGGGATGTCCAAGAAATCCGTAACCGGCGGTTTCAATCGATTCTCATATCCTTATCTTGATTCGAAGGGAAGTCAACATGCTGACATGGCCAAATAATCTGACAAACATCTTGTTCCTTTGTGATACTCTTCAGTTGATTAAATGCGTGAGGTTTTGCCAAATGAACATGCAGAATCCAACTTCCTATTCTCTTCTTGAGGTGGCTTATATCCATTAGCGATCCATGCCGCTTCTCGACCGCCCCGTTTTCTTCCCATTTTTGGGGCGGCGTTAATAATGCCCTAACTTAAGCCCTAAATTCAAACTAATTAAGTTATATGCCAACCCAATTTTATTTTTCTTCTTTTTTAAAGAGAATCAATAATGGTTTCCCATTTTCCCCGTATCTTAATTGTTGTACTGTATAAACGTGCTATTGTAGCTAATTGAATCTGGCCAAGTTGCATAAGCTATTGTAATTATCTAGACATGTACAACGCTGATTCAGCTGAATTCCTGGTCAAATCACATAACTTCACGGAAGTAATTAAGTGTATATGATAGGGAGGTATTTAGTTGATTGACTTTAGGCTTAACTGAATCTTGAATTTACTTGGTGAAACAAAAATATAATATACGTGCAAAATAACGAAAATATTGGTGTTAGGTTGTTTCAAAATATTTCACGAATTTGAATAAATAAACAAATAAATCAATAATGCAAACATCTAAGTTTAGTGAGTGACGAGGCCACCTCAAGGCACCCTCTTAATTTTTGAATTTTCTATGTTCTCATAGTGTTATTCTTCTTATACAAAATATTAGTAAGTAGGAGGATCTTCAGGTAAATTTATTTTAGACTTTTTAAATCCATCTTTGATATTATTTCCATATTCCTTATATTATTTTCAAAAAAAAAATCACTTATACTTAAATTATTTAGTCTATTAATGGCTTGGTTTGGTATCCTATTTTATGTGTGAAATATTTATCTAATATATAGAAGATTAGAATTGTATATTGGATTTTAATAATTTATTATAGTTGTAAAAAAGTTGATTTGGACCCATTGTTAAGTTAATTACACGTAGAGGTTTACGGTTATATATTATATGCTTTACTTATAAAAAAAATCCAAAGTAGTAATAATAATTTAAATTAGATTTTGGTCTACTATTTTATTTGGTTATATTATATACAAAAAACCAAACCGTACATAAACTATAGTTTTCAAAAAAACATAAACCAAATCATATTTTTTAAACAGTAAACCAATCCATATTTTATCTCTCTCTCTCTATATATATATATATACACACACACATATAGAGTTGTAATCAAATCCGAACCAATTCTTATTGCAGAACTGAGAACCAATCTTGATCGTCCATTTCAAAAAT